>DWPA01002442.1:0-15760 GCA_018251375.1 Calpodes ethlius
AGTAGGTAGCTACTCTATGGAATTGTATAAAATTTGTAAGTTACTTGTTTGTTACTTAGATAACTTTTCGTCGTCACCTGGGTTGGATAGACAATGCCATTAAGCTAATACGTCGTCTACCTCTTGAATTGCATTGTATGAAGTTTCAGTAAAGAATACACAAACTAACAATCTTTACACCACTGGCAATACTAATCTGGGTGAAAGTAAATGAGAAGAAGGATATGCCTCCAGGCTTCCAACCGGATTACGACGCAATGTCGGGCTGCTAGCTCAAGCAGTGGTAGCTAACCAGGTAGTCTTCACGGAAAAATAATAGAACCAATAATATTAATATTATAATCGTGGAGTGAAGCCTTACTATCAAGCATGGGGCATGATGGTACCGCGTTTTTCAACACCCTGATCTACCACCATAGTATTAGCATTAGTATTTTACGCGAACTCAATGCCGCCAACTTTCCTACAGCTTTACACATTAACATTCCCTATGGCGCGGATGGTATGGATAACACAAATTAGACACCTCTAATACTCCTGAACCGAGAACAAACATTTATCTGTCACATAAATGTCTGCCACGGCCGGGAATTGAACCTTTGAGTCCTTTGAAAACAGGGTCAATACTAAATAGGCTACGTAATCGTCGAATATTATTCAGATTCCACACAACGTTCAGTTTTACTATATTAACGCAAACTTAAAGTTTGTTTTGAAAGAAATTCATGGCCAACTTTCATTTACCTAGTGACTGAAAAGATCTAAAATACTTCGCCAGCTAGAATATAAAATCTCCAAAGCACAATGAACAGTAAAATACCTATGATAATAAAATAACTATAGAATAAGTATTTAATGGAGAAAAGACAAGTTGAAAGATTAATTATAGCTTACTTTTTGGTTAAAAATGGTTGCAAATCTTCAGTATTTAAGACTGCATTTTGGATAAGATATTGACGAATGAGAATTCTCAGAATTGCGTCAAACGTTGATAAAGTTCCGTCAATATTGGTAATTTCGATAAAACACCGATTGGAGAAGGAAAGGTAAGTCATTAAGTTTATTAAGATTTAACTTAACTCATCATCTAGGACGACAATGAATAAATACTTCTTATTTTTTTGTCGTTTGTGATTGTTCGTTTAGTAAACATTCGGCCTGCAGTCGACATTCGTCGTAATCCGTAGTTTGTTATAACAAAGAGTTACATTCATGAATGAATCTTCTCAGCAACAAAATATATGTATGTTCAAATACGTTTTCAAAGGAGAGTAAATAGATTTTTTATAAGTTATTGCGCTCAATATCATAGACTACATCGCTACTTTCCTTCAGGTTAGATAGTAGTCAAGCACTGATTTATATTATGAAAAAAAAACACGGAACATTTTGTTTTCTGCACTTTACCATCTAAAATTTAACTATGTCAAATCTCACGCCTATACGGGCGTACATTAAAAGTTGTACAAGGATTTCTGTTCAAAATAATAATAATAGATTCCAATATAAATCTTAAAGTATTTAATAACCGTGTGTACGTAATTAATATTTATATGTATTTAACGTTCTGTGATACATAAACTTTGAGGCAAATCTAACTGAGGTCTGTTCAGAATTAAAATAAGAAGTATAGATAGACGTTTTTGCACAGTTTTGCAAACATCTAGACATCTTTTTCACCTTTATTTTATTGTTTGCAAAGTATAGTTGCGCGTGAGTTGAACATTCTTTCAAATCTTATTCAAGTTTATGGCCAAATCTAATTCGTAATAAAGTATCTGATTTTCTGTCTGTGGGCCAAAAATTATTGTACTGTATTATTTTACTTTAAATAATGATTATTGGCTGAATATTGCTATATATCTTTCTTAGAATAATATAAGCGCACGTGCGGTTGAAATATAATTGAGGAGGATAATAGAGTTCGTTACAATTCTTTCTCCAATATTCGCTCTCCAAGCGAAAAATAATTTTCAAAATAACTATTAAGGATTAGATAGTGGTCAAAATTGTGAAAGATCCTCTACAAGACATAAGTAAAGAACATAATTACAAAAATGGAGATCGACTATTTTTATGTTTTTACACCTGATGTTACATAAGTAGTGACCATCACCATGAACATTAGATAAAAGACATCAAAGATACATTGGCAGTCAGGAAATAAAAGATAGAAAATGGACTCTCAAATCCCCAGCCGTAACACGACGAACCATTTAGCAGATAGATGAGTCAAGCAAGAAAATGAGAGATGGCAGGATTCACTAAAAGAGAATAATGGTATTATTCTAATAATAATAATACAAACTAAAATTATGTATTATTATTTATTCATAAAAAAAAATATCAACGGACCAGATAGTACCATATCGGCTCCCGAATATCGAACTTCCACACGAAAGTTAATGATTTACCCTTTCGAGGAGACAAAAATATATAAAAAGAGCAATAATATTAATTACTTAAAAATAATATTGAAAGTATCCTTACGCGAAACACTAAACACGGGGATCCGCTTCCATCCGGCATGTTTATACAGAGGAATAAATCTCAGTTACTCTTCAGATCTGACTATAGCAACATCGACAGCAATTCAATTTTGGAAGCATCTCCATTTAATCAATAATCAACAAAGACAGCAGCACACCTTCCTAATCTAACCGATCGTAATGTCACGAAGGGCCGGACCGAGCGCCGACGGTTGGCAGGTGCGCGTTCACCTGTTCGCTCTCGACCGTTAGCGTACGTTGATGACGCAATCCGGTCAAATGGTGGATGGGGTTGTGTATCCTGTACTTTATTTTGTTAAGGAATTAGTTCATGGGGGTTCTTTGTTCCAATAAGGTGCACTTAGTCGCGAATCTATACCTTTTTTCGGGATCGTGTGCGGTTTACTTAAAGTTATTGTACTTAATTGAAAAGACAAGTAATTAGCTATTAATGTGCTAATATATATAATAATTTCATGTACTAAAAGTTACTCATTTATGATTAACCAAATAAATAGTAAGCGAAAAGGCTAACCGGTGATGGCTACAGCCATTTTTGCCAACGTGTTGATGGCTAAAAGGATACCCAACACAATTTTTAATGACTATCCAATAATGTTACCCAAATTTGTTCCAATACTAGCGATATGTTCTCAAAGGAAGCTGGTATTTAGCACAAGTCACTAAGCAAGATCAATTTGTCTTGATAAATCTTAATAATATCTGCGTAGATTATACGACAAACAGAGCTTTATTACCAGTGTCACAATTATTCCCAAATTCAACTCACGTTAAAAAAAACAGTTTAAACATAATTTGTATAACATTAATATCAGGTAATCAATAAAACAAAAGCTAACACATTGTTATAATATGTTATTCAATAACACCAATTTGCACCATCATACCATTGTATAAACTACAAGCAGAACGAAATATATTTGAAAAGCAATAATCAGTACTGCAAACAATATTTGAACGTGATACAGTAAGATCTCATTACATTCAGAGAATATTATGCATCAAAAATAAGCTTTATTGCTTTGTAATAGGGACAAAAAGTCAATAAATGAAATACATTATACAACTATACAAATAGAGCTAAAGGAAAATATACTCTAAAGCTTTGTGATAGCAATGAAAAAGTGTAATGACGGATATTACACAGTTACAGTGAAATTGTCTGAGTGCCACGTGCCTATGAATAGTTGAAAGTATTTGCGAATAGGGATGTGGCTTACCCTATCGATATCTATGAATTTGCTGTAAATTACAGTCTTTATCTTCTTGTAAATAAAAAAAAAAATTAATAATATTATAGAATAATAGTACCAAATCCTATCAGTCAGTTTTTCTGTCTATCCAGTGACAATCAAATGTACCTTGGTTAAGAATTCCAATAAGTAGCTACATCCTTTATTTTCTTCGTTTTGTCTCTCTTTAGTGTGGAGACAATAAAATAGAGTGAAGGCTCCAAAAAAAGGTTCAGCAACTAGCTTACGCTAACACACTCATACCCCCGCAGTAGGATTCCCTGTATCGCGGGTGGCATGGACAGCATAAATAACACGTCACTAACACCCATGACACGAGAACAAATATTTATCTGTCATTAAATATCTGCCCCGGCCGGCAATCTAACCCTAGATCCCTCGCTTCGCAGGTAGAGTCACTACCAACTAGGCTACGGGGCTACTAAGCTACTAAGAAGGAGATACCCTATGCTACATTTGTACAGCCGTTGTATGTAATAGTATAATATAAGTGCACACGAAAAATATTAATTTTCAAAGAAAATCTTGAATATTGAGACGGTTTATTTGTCATGAATGACATGGGAACTTATTTAGTCGTCGATATGATAATAATAGTAAATGTACAGATAAGATTTAAAGTTAAGAAATCTTCAATATTGATTGATAGCGCATATCTCGGTAAAGATAATGTCGAGTGGACGACAAGAAGATGTGCAGTGAACTGGTTCTGTCAATGAACCAATACGAGATTTTAAGTATTACACTTGTATAGAATAATTAATAGTTGTTTAAGGTTCTTGAATCTGTTATATTTCAAAGTTGCCCAAAACAAAATTTCTTAATCCTTAAGTTTTTTTCTCAACTTATACTTAAATTTTTATGTCGATTAAATATCACTTCTAACAATTAAGAGACTTTCATACTGTTTTTAAACACAAACGAAGTGATTTTTGAGAAAGATTTAATGCAATATTCATGATACCATTATAGTTTGAAACAGTGAAGACGTGCTTTATTGTAGCGATCTGAATAACAGTTAAGATCCGAATACCTCTAGAAACAAATCAAACGAGGCGAAACTTGATCAGATGAGTCCTTTTATTTCAGAGCTCCTATGACTATACTCAGATTCCATCATCAGAACAACTCTATGACATTATCATATTGCATTTTCATTCGATTTACATATACAAAATTACAGCTCAATCGGACACCAGGAAGAAGGTCAAACTTAAAGTGTAAGATTTGATAGCAGACAGGCACTGTTAAATGTAACTAAATAAGAGCTAGTAAAAAATGTGATATATGGATGAAATATGAAGATGATTATTAAAAATGTTAGAAAAAAGAATGCTGAACGATCGCCGTAACCAACAAAAAATACAGGCATTATATGTTTGTCCTGCCCTTGCAAAAACCGAGGTAGTTTTCTAGTAATATCTATCTAATTAACCTTATTATCTATCTATTCATAATAATGATACGGCTGATAATGGAAAGACAGAATACTTAAAAACGTTCGTAATTCTTAACGTCCCTATAGAAATATAATATTATAATAATATCCCGTATTGCTTGCTATTGAAGCCAACAATATATCTAATAGTCTTTTTGAAGCCAATCATGGAATTTGATGTTTTGAAATGGCAAATTCAAACTCATTCAAATATATAGGTACGACAGTTTTACTTATACACGACAATATAATTATGTTTTAATTTTTATTTTTAAACTTATAATTCATAAAAAAAAAAATTGCGTTGTCACGCACATCCCTATCAAAACATAGAAGCTCAGAGTGGTGTGTCGGACAATCAGCGCGGTTTACACTAGTATTAGATAAAATTACTGCGCATGTTTGTTTGTGGTTACAATGGTCCAGATACCATTGCATTGTATAGCTTCCTCACCAATCTTGCTTCTTTTAGTTTATTTCAAGAACAAACAATCTCAGATTACACGATACAATTTAAATTGAGAATTATCGATCGAATTGATGGTGTTGTTGCTGATAAGTTATTTTTCTTTAGGATAAATATTAGTTATTCTTTTATGTATTGAAGTGTATGGAGAATTAGAATTTACGTGTTAAGTACCTAGTTATTAAGATTAAACAATAAATTATAACTAAAGTGTACCTAAGTATCGTTTTGATATTGCTATGCTATTAGCTTTTATAAGTAGCATATGAAATTGTATTACGCAAAACAAAATAAATATCATAACCTAAAATGATCTTAATTTTCGTGGTGACGTGTATCTTATTACGTTTAACGCTAGCAAAAAATGCAATAAAACTACCTAATCTAGACCTGACTCTGCGTATAATTTTATTATAATAGTCACCAGCCATGCAAGAAAGTTGCACCGAAACGTGACATTAATAATGCGATTACTTTATCGACCATTCACTTTTTGCAGCCATCAGACAATCAAAATGGTATTGCGTTCACGAACCTTGTTCATAAAAAGCTCGATTAAACCAACAATTTGGAGCGTCCGTACAATGCCATAGATCGCGCGACGGGAGTCAGCAGCGAGTGAAGCCTCACCAGGAACAAACAACTCCCCTTACGCACCATTTGATTCACCTTAAAGATCAATCGAAGCTGGTCGTAGTTGAGTCCCAGCTGTAGAAAAAATCTAATAAAGCCGAAGCAAAATAGAGAAGTAGTTTGGATCAATATGGTGCGTTGTTCGAACCAAACTGCTTTGTCATATAGCGTAATCGACGGACGGTGGCGCCTTTGTGTGGAGGCTATCGTCGGCGTTTTGTTACGCTATCTGATGAGTGCTCCTATTCTGCTCACAAAAAAGCTATCGGTCGTGCGTTCGCCGACAATCGCTCCTACACCTCGTTGGTAAACTCATCTCAGAAGGTCCCTTGTAATCAATGTTTGGTATCGATCGTTGTCTTTACGATTTCTTCTTATGTTTATATCAAATAGAAAATCATTTTCTTGTATTTTTTTTTAAGCTCGGCTCTCTTCTCACCATACGAAGAATATAGGCCAAAATCCACCACGTTGGGCAAGGGCGGATATCTAGTTACATAGCATTAATGCAAAATATTTACGAGGAACGTGTGAATTGCTATAAATTTTAAAATTCTCAAAAGACCAGACACTTTTAAAGAATGAAAGTAGAATGATTCCTGGTCAAAAACTTGATTAAGATGTATAGCATAATGATAACTAAAATAATAAAAATAGTAACAACGAAAATCATCTGAAATTACTTAAGAATACCTAAAAGGAAAGAAAGCAAATTCTTAAAGAAACTTAAGAAATTGAGTTTATTACGTGGTAAAAAAAAACAGTAGGTAATAAAAGAGTAATAACTTTTAGAACTGTTTCAATTCGTTCCGTAGATAACAAGGAACAACATTGTAATGATACAATGGTTGTGGTGGTCTATTGTGAAAGGCTGACCTCGTCCAGGTCTAGAAGCTCATTAGAAACAAAATTCATTCAAATAAGCGAAGCAGGTACAAAGATAAATCACAATTCTTTAGAAATCTTTTTGCCGTAACGACTTTTGGGCTATAAGAACAAGATTTCCCTTGTCAAAGTACTTCCTGAATCATTGAGATCTAGGTCGGTAAATCAGTATTCAAAGCAAATAAAGCATCAATCAATTCAAATTACAGTGTTATTGTCGTTAATTTGGTAATTATCTGTCACTTGCTTCTAGATTTTTTTATTAATAGTTATTTTTAAAAGCAAATTTTAAACAGACAAAAAAGGTGATGACCCTGCTCGCTAAACCAGACATTCCGACCAATACATCTAAGAGGGAACTGAGATCATAAATGTGACGCAAAATATGTACTGAATGCGTGAGTGAGTAAATATCTATATGTCAGTCATTAAACACATATTATCCAATCTTCATTTATTACTTCAATATTTTTTAATTTAAACTTATGTATATCTATTCTGATTGATGGATGGATATTAGACAAAATGAAGAAGTATCCAAACAGGTAGATAAAAAGCCAGTCGCTGCAGACATATCCTCAATATTAATTGAAATGACATCTAAAACTGTGACTGTGTCCTCACATAGTACTATATATACTTCGTCCTCTGGTCACTGATAAGATTATCTAGGACTTAAGAACGGAAAATCCTTATTCTTAAAACACTGCCAATGTCGCCACATAAATCGTGATAAAGTTTCTAAAGTCTTACTCATTATTTAATTCCTAATTACATAGTCAATTATATTTATAAAGATATCGAATACATCAGACAGCCCTGAAGATCTTAAATGAGAAGCGTTAATTGGTCCATACTTTAGCCACTCGATGCAGTTTGCACTCGGCACCTCAATAACATCGGTGATATTTATGACCGCTGCTTGAATTAATCGGTAATCGTGCATAAATCAACGATGTTCGCACAATACACGGTGCCCTGGTGCGTGCTCAGCGCGCATAGCTCCCGAACGGTCTGGGATTATGGAGGTGGATTTTATTATTTGTGATACATTATTGAGGAAGAGGTACTGGTTACAATCGTTTTATATTACCAATCGTTTTAATAATCGAAATATTTTTTCGTAACGGTTATTTAAACATGAAAACGGGATGCGATGGAATGTTTAGTTAAAAATTTGAGTATTATTTTGTAATTTAAATCAAAAATATTCTTTTCTTCGTCGGTTTTTGAACTCTTTGCGTTGTCTAAGTTCAAAATAAGCGCATTACTGAAGCGGTAGTAGAATCAGATAATGACGTGTAAAAGTGTTTCAATTATACCTATGTGTATAAATGATCTCGAATTTAAAGTGAAATAATTATATTTGAAAATTACTAATTCCAATTTTTATTCTTTTTTCGGTATCAATGTTTAGTATGAGTCTGATATTTTCAAAAATAAAGAAAATTCATTTATTTCCCTACTTTTCCACGATAAAGCTACAAATATTAGTTTTAAAATAAGTAATAATACAATTCAATTTTACAATGTTTTACTACAATGTTGCAGTATCAGGCCAACGGTGGCGAAAAGGTCGCACTCAGTGAAAGTTTTTTAATACGTAGTTATATGTCTAAAGTTTAACTTAACGAAAATGAAATATAAAATTTTCCAGTACATATATATTCCCATGAAACCAACACGTAGCTTCTTGATTTTCCGAACTATGATTCTTCAAATCTATACATTAATAACATAGAAATAAAACATAATTTGAATAACTTTTTTGAATCATGTGTTGAATAATAATATAATTTTAATAGTGATCAATTGTGTACGCTATCCGTTATAGAGCAAGTGTTGTGGTGGTCGATCCGGACCACCCAGTGTATCTAACGATATAATTATTGTACAGAAGAGATTTATTATTTTCTAAAATGTTACATGTCTTGGAGGAAACTTATAGAGGGTGTTAAAATAATGCAAAATATATTTCACAATTTATCGTTGGTTAATTATGTTGATTTTCTGATAGTCCATTTTGTTTAGCTCCAATTGTCCTGGTTTTGATATCTGAACGAGGAAATTTATTTATTTAATTTACCAATAGCATAATACACTTTTAGCTTATGTTTGATACTATATTTCTGTTGACGTGTGTGCATGCCAGTTATAAGTGGGAACAGCATACGTTATAGACAATGCTATTTTTAAATTAAATTTGTACCAATGTCGAAACTCGATATCGACAAAATGTATGAAGTGATATAATGTTTTATACATTGAATTAATAATTGTGTTGTTTTTGGAATTACGTCATTGTTTAGAAAATATTATCGTGAAAATCTGTTATCATGTTGTTGTTCCGATTGTGAGTTTTTAGGATGCTATAACTACATTTTTTTTATCATATCCAAAGCTATTTTTACCGGTGTAGAAAATTACACTCAGCTTCATAAATTAAATATCCTATTTGATGTTATCTCAAATGAAAAATAACACTGTAAGTTTCATACAATACATGTATTTGTTATGGAGTTTTTTTAATTCATAATAGAATGTCCCAATAAAATTACACACTTACATTTACAACCTCCTCTTTTTGGAGCTTGTTAAAATATCATTTAAAAAAACAACCCCCTGTAGCACTACAACACGTCGAGCATAACGTAAGTATTTTGTGTTCATTAATTAAATTAACCGATCAATATTAATATTATGATCTAATTGATAAGTGCGTACATGGTTAAATGAAAGTTAACGATATTGTTAAATGGTTGATACATTTGTTATGAACAATATTTACCTCCATGTGAAACAGTAGGGGGCAATGCTCGGGGTCCATGCAGTTATTAATTCGAGTTATTTCTCGTTTCAAACGAACAATTTTATTATAAGCTCACACGAATCCATGTCTGTTCTTTGCCTAATTTCTTGAACACTTAATTATCTGAAAGAAATTACTCTTGGCAAAAGGCCGCCTGTTGTTACGAGAAATACATATAAAAATTATAAACTGTAGCATCGATGTCATTAGATGGAAGGTATTTTTGAGAAATAAAAAAAAATAGTTTAATTTAAAGAAGGGTTACTAAAAATTGTTGGTGAATTTGTAATATAAATTATTCATGGACTCATTACAATGATTTTTTGTCTGTTTGTCTTTTTGATCGTTCGTGTTAATCTTAGAAACGGTTTAACCAATTTTAATGGTGCTTTACTGATGAGATAAAGATATGCCCTAAATAAATTTACGCAGAAGCATCTACAGATTATAACTATTTAATAAAATTTTAAATGTAGCTACGCTTTTGACGCCTTTAACAATATCGTTTACACAATGAACTTCAGTAAATTTTATTGATAACTAGCTGAACCCTGCGCGCGTTGCCACGCCAACAACTGAAATAATTCGTTGTTTCGAGTTGTAAAATTTCGAAAGAGGCGCCATCTGCCGAGAATTGTTTTTACCAACTCAGAAACCTTCGTGGGCGCATACACATCAACTTTGCTGAAGATCATCACATGATTAAATGTATCGTTTACGATTCTATAAATGACATACAGACAAACATTCATTTTTATATATATAGATCTGAATAGGACATAGTCATTCCGCATAGCGCAGCATTGAATTTTTAAAGGTACAGGTGCTTGAAGCAAATTTGCAAAACATTCTTATTATGCTATCTATCTATTCATGAACCTGATCAAAGAAGTGAATACAAGTAAAAAAGCTATTAAGTGGTAAGAATTTTAAAAGCATTCATAAAGACTATTACTTAACACTTGTTGATCCATTTGGTATGCAAATGGAGCCTTATAAAACGATTTGCTTATAAATATCTTTTCTAAAACATATCAACATTATTAGCAACTTTGTAATGAATGCAAGGGCTGAATGGATTGATAAATAAGGTATTTTATATTGAGTGTATGGTTTTAAAAACCTTTATCCACAGATATTTGCTCTGTATAACAGACGTCCAGACAAACCGAGGGTAACTGGTTGCCCTTGCTCACGGATGTCCATAATAAGAAAGGTATCACTGATGTATTACAGTTCAAGAAAGAAGAGCGAAGAGAGAAATTTCTGGGTCTCAAACCCCAGCTGAAACAAAAAGGTCGTTTGGCGCCCGAGGAACTCGAGGAAGACCGTGCTAAGAGGCGTTATCCTTTGGAGGTCAAGGTCATTAGGTTGTGATGGATTACTAAATAATTTAGCAAAAATTGGAACCTTTTCTTTTTCGAGCACTCTGTATGTTCATTATGTAACATAATAATAAATCTGTTCTTTTATTTACTAAAAATACTTGTGTAAAACGACAAAAATATATAATTTATATTACAGAGTTTTATAGAATAAATTACTTTATTAAAATGTTTTATACATTTTACAATTATCTGCAGTTTTAATTACGTTAATCGTGCACTTAGCACGTATTTCATATCAAACGCTAGTCATTTAATAAATCCTGCTCTAAGCCTAAGCTAGCAGACGCTAGCTCCCGTGGCGTTATCGTCTCGCACGCGGAATGGCGTGATACGACGCAATGCATGCCACATGCCGAGAGTACTGCGAAAGATCCACAATTTATGAATGATTACGTATAGATAGATAAAGGGGAACAATTAAATTAACATATTTATAATGTCATTCCAACTGATACTTGATAAGGAAAGACAGGGACAAAAAACTGGGCACACCGGTATATTTAGATTTTGGAGTTTCTATACCCGCTAATATGAATGGTAGGTACAAATGGTGTTCCATCGCCTCATTTCTTTTCTGTACAAAGGTCGGCTTGCAATTGAGTTCCATAACATATTTGCAAATACCAACATGAGTTGCTCCAAGTAAATATATGTTTTGGTCAGAAGTAGAAAGAAGAATAGAAAATTAGTCCATTTCTAATAGTTACTAATTCGTCTCATAAGCACCTCGCATCACAGATATCTTCCAGTGGTACCAGTGGTACCAGTGGTACCAGTTGGTTTGTACTACTAGTGTAGACTACAAAAAATGTATACCGTTAAAAAGGTAGTTTTAGTAGCAGGTCTCAATACGGTCGATATACCTATACCTAAACAATATAATTGAAATGAAAACTTTAAGTTATATAGGCTTTATTATTATACCTTTCTGGGTTTATGGTTTAAAGTATCGTTTTAACTTAAGAAGAGCCCGTAGCCTGGTAGTGTGTCTCGATCCTAAGTAATCAATCGAGCAACAGATAGTGCGGATGGTAGTTGAATGACCGCTAATGGTTTCTTGAGCACTTTCGTGCTTCCTAAAGTACGTAAACCTATTGGTCTCAGTTGTTATCATTAGATTCCTGTCGTTAAGCTATGTCGAAGGCTTTCACTCAGCATATAAATATCATCTTCATCTTCATTTTCCCCTTCACCAATTTGCTCTGGAGAAGCGTGGTAGCGTATGATATAGGCCTCCGCAGTTTCAAGGAAAGAATCTAGTACCCTGTAAAAGGCCATGATTAAAGCAAATCTAAGAATATAAAGACAAAACACAAATGGATTTCAAACACTTCCCTCACAGAGTACTCGTAGTTCCAAAAAAAAGTTTTCGTGCATGTCTCGCCTCGTTTGATGATTCGTGCTTGACCACATTACATTAGAAAGCCCTTCAAATGAACCATTAACGCAGCAATTAAACAGATAATCATCTCGTAGACGCACTCGAAAGTAAATAAATCACAGAGGAATACTTTGTTAAAGGTGAATTGGCTATGGTTATATTGCGAGTTCATAGCTCTGCGGGGGATGCGAAGTTTAAGCGCCTTAGAGAAATTAAACAAGATTGTTTTTGTTGAACAGATGGAACGTTTGATAATGAGTGAACTTCAACACCTATGGATATAATAGTAATCGTGTTGTAGAAACCAATATGTTTCGTAACTAACTTTTAGGATGTTTGTGAAGGATATGAATATTTAACAGTTGCTTTGAGAAAGGTTCAAGCTAGCTTGGTAGATAAAACTTTGGTCCAAAAGAATGTACCATTTTAGTTACATCAGATACCAGTGATATTTAATGAAGGTATAAGGAAAAGTATGAAAGAGACTTGAAATCATTGACAGGTTCACTAGAAAGGAATTATAAACGAGCAGAAGGTAAAAAAAACCGAACTCTAAGGTTATCTATGATTTCACTCCAAGTGTTTTCATTAGAATTGAGGCAGTGACTTCGTTGACATGTATTTTCATCATTGTACGAAATGACATTTGTTCCTTGCCGGTTGGAATCCTGGTCACTGGCAATTTTTATAAAATTCAACTGTGTTTGACACGAATTATTTGGTTTCAGTGACTGAGTGTTTGGCTGCATTTATAACAACAATAATTTTGAACTCTATTTTCTAGGAAACATCAATGAAAATCATCAACCGCTATTTATCTTCACGGCATCCGCGCAATACTTCTTCTAAGACTTCCAGTGCGTCTACTATGCGTGCGTCCTTTAGTGAAATACACTGAGAAATATAAACGCGTTGTAAAATTAATTACAAACAAATCTTCTAACCAACAAATATACATTTCTCTCGCATCACTACGACATCGAACATAATCGTAGTAGTTGAGAAATGTACAACCGGCAAATTCAATGAACTACAAGTCTGCGCATCATTCACCAACTGCATTAGACCATTCACTACTTTACACAACCGCGAGAACAACACGTCAGCAAACTGGAATCAGTACCGAGTAGTTAAATAACCGCTTCCTACGAGACTACCCAACGTATCGTTTGCTATAGGATATTCCTGCTTGTAGAATTTCAAAAGTTATCTTCAATTAACATCACTCTCTTCCAAAAGATTAATATTGAAGAAATTTGAAGTCAGCAGTCTAGATAAGGTGGCTTGAATCTGCGGATATGTTCTCGTAGATAACTTATAATTACACTTTAATTTAAAGGACATATTGTACACTTGCTTCATACTACGCATTCATGAATTATGCATTATCTGATCCGTTAAATGTAGGATGAATCATCGCTTGTGGTACCATTTTCTTAGTCTTCTAAGTTAAAAATAGCAGGCAAAATTGGGGGTACCACTAATTATTATTAACATGATTCTTTGCCTAGGGCTCCTAACTCTACTCTAACTATTCTAAGGAAGGTCTCGAAGGAAAAAGTTTTTATGGGATTCCTCAACTTAAACATGTCAATATGACCTTCAACTGTGCTGTTGAAATCTACCACGGTTCAGACAAACATCAATATGATAATAATAAATTTCCTCTTACTTATTTTTTAAACAGTAAAGTGCAGATCGATCTAAAATGTGAGAGCCGAGGATATTTCAAAATGTTCTATTAAATTATCCTATATTAGTAGTCCTTAGATTTGGCAGCCTTCCTAGGGATAAAATGCACTGCATTTATTCACAGGAGCCCGTTGCGTCCCACCATCATGTTCCACGGCAACGACAATTAAGACTTAATACTTCCAACTGAAGTTGTTTTATGCAAATGGGTACGAGGATTGCGTGTTCGGACGCCTACTCAGTCTTTGAACTCGGAGCTATATTTAAAATGGACGCTATAAATATTCTAAGGAGTGTGATTGGTTTGTCTAAGCTAGGAATGAGACGGACGTTGCGGGCGTGTTAGTTCTGTCCGTCGATCGGAAATCGTTAACGTGACTTAATACGTTTGTACAAAAATGTTCTCTTAACGCTTCACTATTATGTGGTGTTTATTGGTGATTAAATTTAAGTAGCTAGTACAGCTCACATGCAATTCCTGATATTATATATGTATAGAAACAATATTCACAACATTTTTATATTTAAGTAGGTATCTATAAAATTCACGTGCTACGAGATTCATTCCGATAAAGTCCTAAGTTACCTACTCAATTGAATTAAATGACATTTTACACATTATGTATAATTTGATAAAATTTAAAAGACAGCTTGGCGCGTTGAAACTCCCTTAACTTATATTTTAAAATGTACAGTGTCGGTTGATTTTGTTTAAATTAATTACAATTTTAAATTTCGAAATAATATATTACTTATATATTAGGACCAATCGGGATAATCTAACCTAACGTAACTACTTGATGACATTCTGAAAATACCGAATTCAAATACTTCGTATGCAACAAAACTTTGTACAACTATACAATTCAAATTTTGTCATACAAAATGTTGTTGTCGCCCAATTGTCCTGTATAGTCTCTGTAAGTTCCAACGTTTTATTCCTTCGTAAGATGATATACCTAAGATATAGGCAAAGTTTGATTAACTTTTACGTAGTAATGCCTTAATAAAGGACTGAAAGATACGTGCTTCATTTGTAGTTGAGAACGCATAGGGTTTGTAATTTAAAATTGAACACAAGATTCATATCTTAGGTTACATTATAACTCGGTTAGAATATCGTCAAAGTATACAAACAGTGGATATCCGTTTGTGTGTTTAGTGTCTGCGAGTAGATAAATTAAAAATAAATGGTTTATTTAATTTAGACCTTTTATTGTACTACACTCTTTTATTCTACTCCAGTGCTATATATTGGATAACTATTTAATGTAAAGCTCTTGATTTGTAGCAATGTGCAGCATT
>DWPA01002443.1:0-15759 GCA_018251375.1 Calpodes ethlius
TATAGAATGTCACTGGCCGGCGATGTTGTCTATGATGTTGTGCGCACTAACTTATAAAGAGCCTCTTCACTCTCCTTTTGAAAACTTTTATCATAATATTATTTCGGTAGACCATTTAAAATTCTTTACTTTGACTCGAAGATTCACGTAACGTAACGTAACGATAACTCCTCCACATTTTATAACTGGCGAACAGCACAGTATTTATAACTGCTATTTCCCGATTTCACCGAACGAAGGATAGGAAGTCGCAAGTTGCGACTTAAAAATTAAGCATTATCGTTTCTAATACGGTACTCCGACGGATGCGTGCGCCGCGCCGGCCTGCCCGTGCCGCGTGCGCCTGCGCCGGTGATAGCGTGACATGCGACAACTCGAGAAACAATAATACATAAAACATAAGCGAGGCGAGACTTGCAACTAATTTCTCCAGGGAGATCTCGACGGATGCAATGTGCTGTCGACGAACGACGACATGCGACAAAGTTTAATTTATTAATAGGAAATAGGAATATTATGATACCGTTAAAATAGACGTCGGTCAGAGAAAGTGGACTCCGACAGTTCAAAATTAGAGTTTATTATCACCGCTCAACTCACTAACTGGAATCCATACATGGCATGTTATTAAAGCAGGTGCGTGAGATGACATTCAAACTACAGTTACAAAGACCGGGTCACCTGTATTAGCACCGCCGCGCGCCGGACCGACCGCTAACACACTTCTCTGCCGGATACCGGCGTGACGCGACAATCTCAACTAAAATATACTCAAAATTATTGCTCGTTGCTACTAGAAAGTGCTTTTCTTTTCTTTTCCTCACAGTAAAACCATGTAGACGTTACATAATTGACTTCTCTAAATAGCTCTCGTTGAGGTAATCACGCCGCTCGGTCAATTACTTTAATGGACATCCTCTAATTATATACTTAGTCGACGTTCTCTTCAAAAAAAAATGCATCGCGACCAGTAGAAGCGAAGCAAGGGGCCGCTTTCTACGAGCAGCTCCAAACACAATCAATCCGCGCGAATCACTCATCAGAGCACTTTCTAATCGACATCCAGTGAGAACAGTGTGCGAGCGTTCAATTAAATCCAAATATTTACTTTTATTTTGTTTTATTTTCAGAATGGAGCGTAAAGCTGCAGGTTGGGTACTCTTGGCGCTAATCAGCTCGACGACAATATTACACACATTCGCGTATCCACAACATCACGCTCTCATTTCACAGGTAAAATGACTGCCGATCATTTTATATTACATTCGCGAATAGCTTTAGTATATTTATTTTACCACGAATAATAAGTAATTAAATGAACACATACGACGTGAAATTTTACAAGAAATGATTACAAATGGTTATTGAAAATTTTCTAGAAAGTATTAAATTGTCACACCAAAATAATAAATGAACGATTTGCCTAGTATATACTGAGCTATCCAAGTTGTTTTTATGGCACGACGGGGTCCTGTGGGCAACCCGTGCCGCCGTTATTTTGCTCGTTGATGATTATTATATGACGTCCGCAACAGCTAAAACCTTTTTTTATTGTATAAATTAGATTTTTTAGCGTATAATATAAGAGTTTACCGACGTCTTTTATGATGATCATTACATTTAATCCCCTAAAAATGCATCAAGACCATGGAAAATACGAATTCTGAGGTATTAGATATTTTTTTTTCTTCTTTCCTTACGATATCACACCTCATAATTATCCCACTGCTGGGCTCGGGTCCGTCTGCCGTCGCAACTAACGGATTAAGGTCATACCTGCCACGTGCGAATAATATAACAGACCGACGGAATACAACTATTTCGTTTTGAGGTTTATGTTCTATTATGTTTGGAGCAATCTTCAAAATTGAAATTTCTAATATGGTTTTCATCAATTCAATACCTACACTTAATTTTGCAGGCAACAAGTAATGTAAGAACACAGAACCCTCAGTACTACAGCAACTCGTTGCCACAACACCAGGAGCAAATCGAAGAACGCAAATTTGCAGAGAAACCAAATGCGCTAAAGAAGGTCGCATTAGATGATTTGGACGATATTCAGACCAATTCCATTTCTGATGGCGGCTTCTCGTGGTCCAACATGCTCGGTAAATGCAGATCCATTAAAATTATCAGTTAATACTGCTACTTTTTAAGCTTCCTGAACAAAATGTGTTTATTTAATCCGCTTCCTATATAGTAATGCAATATTACGAGATAATTACTTCATGTTACCTCACCACTAAATATGATCTACCTGTTTTAGGGATGATCATGCAAATGCTATTCAACCCTGGCAGCACGGGGCCCAACAAGAGTGACACCATCGACACCGACACAGTATCGCCATCGCCCTGGGCCAACCTCCTATCCATGGGGCTGAAGATCCTTACAGCAATCTTGGGCGGAGGAGCCTCCAGTGACGGCATCGACAAAGTTGACAACGGCTCTTCCCCGATGCAGGTAACGAACGATTAAAGATATTGAGTATTGAGCATGTTCTGATAGAAAGCAAACACTTAATAGATCAACTTTGTAAATGAAAATTATATAAATTAAGCAATACCTTAAATCCGTACTGATCCACTAACATTATTTAAATCTGTAGATACTCTCATTTAGCCTATCTCATCAAACACTCGTTGTAAAAAGCACCTTATAATCTCACCTGTAATTGCGCGTAGCAGGTAAACCAAGTAGTGAACTTAGAACCTTCGAATAATGATGAACCTATCACAAGGAGGGACTGTCTCACGGAGTTTTGTCGGTGCTGTAAAAGTATCTGTTATACGACTGACCATGACCGTATTTCCTTCGAGTATTCCTTTTTAATGTAAATAGCAAAGTTTGGTTACGGAGACGGTTTCGCTTCTCGCTTGCTTCAGGGTATATTGGCTGCGGTTCTGTCGACGGTGCTCGGTGCTAAAGACCCCGACCAAGTCGCCTCCATGGCAAAGCAGGCTGGAGAGGTACGCGGCCTACCTTTCCTTCTCCTTATATTAAGTTAAATTAAGTCTTGTGCGCGTGTAAATTACGCATCCAGGTAACGCTGAATTTTGTTCATAAGTAACATCGGTTATATCGTTCGTTCTTCTCTTATTACGCCTTCATGTTTTATTGAAAGTCATTTAACCTCGGCAGTTTATCAATATCGTGGTGAATCTGCTGGACGCCCTCAAGACCTCGTTCTCCCATCGGTCGCTAGCAGCACGGTCCATGGGTCGCAAGGACTCCGTAAGTGACGCCGCCATCGCCGGCATTGCCATGCTCAAGACTTACGTGAGGTCCTTCGGCACCAATGACGACAAATGTCTTCAGAAGTACGTCTGCGACGCTAACAACGAGTGTTCCTCGGACATTGGGCCCAAGAGCATTTTCTGTCAGCTTGGAACGTAAGTATCAGTAGTCACTACAGGCGGTACGGTAGGATTCCTGGGAATGGAACAACGTTAGTTGTGCAGGGGGGGAGGGGTAATCTATGACAATAAATTTAATCTATATTATTGTTACATTTTAAAATGTACAAGTTTCGATTTATTTATGATACATTCGCACATTATAATTAGTTTTGTCACCTATGATACGGAAACACTACATACTATTTTGGAACTAAGATGTACTAGCTTCAGTCATTTTAATTAAAATAAACACAAAGGAAGAACTTTTCTTTCCCTATATATATTTTTCATTCCATTTCATTTCTTTATATAAAAAATATGATTTTGTTTCTCTCTATTTTTTATGAAGAACAGATAACTACGTCAACAATAATTTCTTCGGCTTTTTGTGTTGATAATTAAATAAATGAACTGATCAACTTCCTCGTTACAGATACGCTGCAAGCTTCGTGTTCGAAAGACAATCCGGCGGCACCTTCGACGAATTCTATGAAGCCGGCCGGCGCGGCCGCTCCGGAATAGACTGCCGCGAACTTTACCTCCAATGCAATGAAGTTTAAAGCGATCGCGTCATATTTAAATATTTAATGTTGCCAAAACATATCCGCTAACGTCGCAAACAATTGTCATAAATTTGACGTTATAAAGATGAGAAAGTAATAACTTAACATTTTAGCAAAATAGTGAATGAATTGAAAAGTAGTGACAGAGCCGCATTAGCAAAAATTAATACTTTCACGTTTCTTCAAGGTGTGCCTTAAATTAGGGCCGAACGTTGATGCGTAAATTGGCGATTCCGTAGTGTTAAATCCCATCGCACAGGTTAAGAACGCGCATCGTGTTCGATTAATTTATTGAAAATAATTTATTTATTTATTTAACTTATTTTAGTGATAATATCTAGGCTCGTTGTAGTAATCTAATTCAGAACTAAAGCCAAACCGCTCGTTTCAATTGGACTCATAGACCGTCTCCTGCGCGGTTCGCACAGTAGGTATTCGTTGAATAAATCCGCCGGTTCCATTAAAATAACGACTGATGTTGATAGGTATTGTGTGATATAAATCTTTTGTATCACCTCATAGTTTAGTATCGATATTGTGTATATTTTTGTGATCGTATGAATGAGGACGTCCTTGTGTGCTTGTGATTGTAAAGAATAAAAAATTTAAATTAAAACCTGTCTTTATATTTCGCATACTTTATGTTAAATCGTTCGAGTACCATCGTGTGAGGTGATTACGTACCGTTAAGACGGTAACGCTCGTCGCCGCTCGTGAGATGGAGCAAAATGAAGTAGAGCGTGGTGACGAAGTGGCGAGGTGACAACGTCACCGGCACTCCGGTGCCAACCTTCACATTGCGAAAACGTATTGCTGTGCCCACAAACTAACGATGGAAAATTGGCTGGCCCAATTGGGAGCCGGAACCAAACATCTCACTGAAAGGTCAGTCTTCAGCTTTTCTACGTTCGTTATTTAAAGGACTGTAACTCTCTGTAGATCATCTAAATCCAGAACGTACACCAAGCACATGGTCAACAAATATTATTTTTTTACAATTATTCCTTAGTCTCATACCCACTAAAACAGGGAGAGGCCAAGGACGATTGCCGTACTAGAAAATTAGTAAATTGTAGGAACGGCTACAAGTATAGGTCGTCATTAAAGTCCAAACACGATAATTTGTAGAGTTGCAGAATATCCATCGGCAGTTCACGACCAACAGCTGTATTATGCGTACGAACCATCCTCGCCGGCCCACGGCCACGGGGCCTCGTCGAAGCAGTAAGTAGTAAAGTAACTTACAACTCATATAGTGAATACTTGAACATCACCTGAATAGTACTCACTTACCATTCTGCTGTCGCACCACAAGAAATAAAAAATCTAAGGACTTTTAAAGATCACGGAGACCATTCCATGTGACTACAGGTTAAGATAATTTTAAAATGACGAGTCGGGAAATCTTAAAAATCAAATATTTAATAAAAACTATCTCATTTTGGTAATAATGCGCAATGGTTTAATAAATAATATCTGTATTTTTAATGTCGTTGTAGTAGAAAAAAATATACGTTTTTTCGACTAATATTTAAGTAAAAAAATATTAATTTGATCGATTTGGTTTTTACACTGAGGATATAGGAATTAGCATCCTCGTTCACGTTGTAATGAAAACAACTGTAACACAAACTGACAGCGGCCATCTTAGAGAACAGATTGACAATAGATGGCGCCATTTAAAAAAAGATTTTTTTAAATAAAAACATTTTACTTCCTCTATATATACACTATTTCAGTCAATAGTGAAAAGCATATAAAATGTTATTAAAAAATACCCTTGTTACAAATCAAGGTTTAATATTAATTTATAAATGGTTTCGAATTCTACAATTACATAGGTATTTTTTGTAGGAATGTAAATTCCTTGTAATTAGATTTTTTTTAAATAAATTATCAACGTCCAAGCAAATAATGGACATCCCATTTGAGGAAAGAATACGAAATATTCAGTTGACAAATAGATAAAATGATTTTGAACCGTAATATGTTAGCTAATTTATGTATGGATTGCAATTTATATAAATAAAAGAGGAGCCACTGATTGCTCAATTCGATTTGATTGCAGCCACTACGGCGGCGGCGGGCACAAGGGCAACGCCGCACTGTCCGCCCTGACACTGTTGGCCTTTCTATTCTTCCTGCACATCCTGCAACAGTGTCTCAAGGAGCACATGACAGCGATGACCAACCCTCAGGTGATGGTCGTGAGCGCCGGGCGGCAGGGAGATCGACTCGTGGCCAAAACGTCAGATAGCAGCAAGCTGGACAAGGCCGGCCTCGTCCGCGGCGCGGCTCCCCAGAGCCGCCACGGCGAAAAGTTCAACGATAAAATGGACAGTGAAGACTCCGCGCCGAGCTCCACGACCGATAGCGAAGTAATTTTAACGAGAATCGCCACGGCGGAACACACGCCGAAGGAGGGCCACGAGTACAGAATTAAACAGGTCAACCACAGTACTAGAAGTTCCATCTTCGATGGGTTCGTGACCGCGATGGATTAAAGATGTCGTTTTAAGGGGTGTATAGGTTACATGGATACAAATAAACATCAAACATTACGACCATAAGTTTTTTATTAATACTTTTTACAAGGAAATGACAACATCCATTAACTTAACCTTAGCTACGGGACAAACACCGGCATCTTACAATGGAACGCTATCAAAACATAACTACTGCGTCCACGTCGCGTCATAAAAGACTGATCTCACGTCCACAGAATATAGTTCAGTGGTAAAAGTAAATTAGATTTTCCTATTTTAGTAATGACTAATATTATATTTATAGTAATACGGCATTACTTGTAAATCTGTATGTAATAGGTAAAGTAGCTATTGCTTTTATCGTTATCTGATCCATCGTAGTCAAATTTCTATTTTAAATGTTTGTAAGTTAACAAAAATAATCTCTATAAGGTTTTTGTAGTATTAAATAGTAGTAACCGCCCTCGCTTCCCTTCGGTAAAACTGTCTAATTGCCCGTCCTGAAAAAAATTTCAAGCAGGATTCTTTAAAGTGACATATCTTTTTTTTTACTAACCGGTTAATAAAAAACTATCACTGAGAACCAAAGTGACCTATCTCAAAACTGAGTTAAATATTTAAAATAACTTAAAACAGTTAGCTCTATCACATTTAATTAAAAAAACAGGACATCTGTGGTCAGAGGAGACAAAAAGTAAATTTTGTCGTTGAGCTTCCGTTTTCGCGCGCTCATGTAAGAGTGCCCCAGTCAGTATTCTACCGTGAATAGTGGTGAAATAGGACGCTACTAGTTCACTACGGTAGCAACCGGTTACGATTTGCGTCTGCTTCATGCCAGTTAGTTACAGTAACCGGTATCTGATAAAAGCCGAAACAAAAACAGAAAATAAATCTAAAAATCGATGTTATTAAATAACGCCATTAGTTGTTTTTTTAATATCATCCATACAGATGTCGGTCAGACAATTGTATGATTTGAACAATAATATTGAAAGCACTGAATTACTTAATTGAAAATCAAATTTGGAATTCTGCGAACAGAGTGCAGTGTCGAGAGCTACCTATAGTACAGTATCGAGTTGCATAATATATATATATATATATCATGATGACAATTCATTATCAGAACTACATCAGTGATCCCGGCTCCTTATCTCATTAAACCCGCCCGAGAGTAGTCCATTAACATCATTGGCCTTCGACCGATGAAAACTATAATGTGACGTCAGCAAAGTCATTAATTATTTCAAGGACAGTACTACACTATTGTTTATCCAAGATGCCGTTTGTTGGTCGTGTCGCTGAGAAAACTCCACGCACGAGACTTATGTGATCTATTTAAAATTTAAAAAAAGCTTCAGTATGATCGAGTCCGAATGGTTTTTTACACTAGACGTTATTGCTACACGATTTATCTTAGTAATTATAATACACTTCGTAACCATGCTTCCGACCGGGAGAGCAGTTGGATGTTACATTGGCACCTGCAGAGATGAGAGGGGGAGGTGCAGCGGGGCGGGGTCCCTGTCCTACAGGACGAGCTGTCCCCGTCGCTTGATAAAGTAGGTTGCTGTTATATTACATCTAGCTAATGATTTACATCAAATTATTCTAATTTTACTAAGCCTGAGTGTAAGATCTGGACTGATCATAGTAAAGTATTGGCCGCGCTGTCGATATTGTCGTATGTGCTTAAAACTTCCGCCAGGTGGCGCTGCTCCCGTCGACTAGTTCGGAGCGCTAGAAGCGCTAGGAGCGTCTGACTCGCTCGATATATTTAGTTTGCGTGAGCGCGCCGGACCCCATGGTGGGGTCCGTCATGCGGTTCCAGTCGGTGTGGCCGACCACAAAGCCGATGGCGCGCATCTTCTCTTGCTGTCTTCTCTCTTCGATGTCCGCCCAGCGTACCTGTCGTTAATTACAACATGATGAAAGCCCACTTCGTACAAGCGCATCGCGACAGTACACCGACTCACCTTCCATTTTAAATAATTACACGGTCAAGTTTACAACGCAAGCGGAACGAGCAGCGAGTGATCTTCGTAGATACGATCGGGTCCTTTTTCGATGCGCATCGATATCGTCTACAATCTGAATGATGTATAAAAGAAAACGCAACTCGAGCTGTCGATGTGAAAATTATCATCGACCTCGCTACCGCCGTGCAATAAAAACCATTATGATATTTAAAAGTCAACAGATGCAAATTTACCGAAGTTAGTATCCGGGAGAATCGACAGTATCTTCTTAAAAATGTATAGAACAAAACAGTTCCCTCGCGCCAGCGACGTGCGATGTCGAAAGCGTTTCCGAACTGCATCAGAAGTGTCCGATACAGTTAGTTTTACCGTACAAGCAGAAAATCAGATAAATTCATTCGATTAAAGAAGCAGAAATAAAAACGAGTCGCTCAAAGGAGCTTACTTCATTTTGGACTTTCGTTATTACAAAAAGTTTCATCGTCGCAGTGCTTATGAATTGAGCCAAAAGGTCAATACGAATGCTATAGATGTTTCCAAGGGAAACGAAGTCACATTTTGAGTAAAAAAATCCGTATAAAGATATACGAAATAATAAACGGTCCGCGATATTCTGTACTCGGTCGGTACCCGGCATAATATAGTGCATTTTCAACTGCCATACAGCATTATTTTCATTCGTTTCAGTGGAATAGATGACGTACTGCATGTATAAATTAGAAGCTCAATCTAAGCACAACATACAACCAGGGTCCATCGTGCCACAGGTGTTACGAAACCGATTTAGGCAATCCCGAGCGTTGCGGGCTCGTTACGTTACGAAGGAACGGTAACATGATACTTACAGTTTTCTTCCCCGGCTTGGACGCGGTGGGTTTCCAGTCGTCTAGCTGTAGGTAGTCTTCCATTGAGAGCTGCGAGGGCCGCAGCGGCTTGCTGGTGCCGTCGAGGCGCGCTGCAACAACGCATTCGATACTTGAAGCACCGCGACCGAACGCTCCCTATGCGGCGCCCCACCGCGGTGTGCGAGCGCGCTGCCTTCGATAACATCAGTGGACCCGTCGGCCGCGCCAGTCTCCTCTTTTCTTTCACCGATGCAATTGATAATTATGATCTAACGCATGCAGTCAAGGAGGCTACTCAACGGAAGCCGACTGCGCCTCATTGTATTGTATTCGAGGATCGTTACAGAAATATATTGAAACCGAGTCGAGCCGACGTAGTAGGCACATTTCCCTAAGGTAATATTACGGAATGAGTCAGCACGATTAAAGTCTGATAACCGGAGAGGTTTTAAAATTAAAATAATTTAGCAGGATTAACATTTTAGTAACAAGTGTCATTATAATCGATAACGTACCTAGTTGCTCGGCGTCGTCCATTTTCTCCCATTTCGACGTAAAACTACTGTCGACCTGGAGTGGAAGAGTACTTCGCGATTTTAGTTACAAAGCTGGAAGAAAACGTATTAGCCCTACCCTGGCATAATTTAAAGTTCACAACAAAATAAAAACGTGAAACAAAAATTTAAATTGAGAATTTGCTTGCAATAGTGTATGGAAAGTTACGGGCACATGGTGCCTAGCGGAGACATTCGGTCAACAGTCTCCTCGTGAGTCAGACCTCCAGCTGGTGAATATCGCTAGAAGTCGAGGGAGGCCTCACCTCAGTTTCCCGAGCGTCCTCCATGGTAATGTCGTCTTCGGCATCCTCCATGTGAACCTCCGGGATCGAGGCGCTCTGAAGCAGAGTGGTGGGATCCAACTGAATGTGGTGGTCTGGTGTTGGGAAAAATCTACCACATATCACTTCGATATCCTCCAGCCTCCTGTTGTGGATGTTCCTTTTAAAGCACGCTTGAGGATCCAGCTCCATCGTGCAGATGTACACCTGAAACGTATTTGGTGCGTTAGTTCCGTGCGGGGGCGGGGCGCGGGCCGCGGGCGCGGAACGAGTCGCATACTTGGAAGCCGCCCTGGCGCGCGAAGTTCCAGACGTCGGCGTAGCTCCTCAGCTGGTCGTTGACGGCGTCGAAGATCAGGAATGTGAAGTAGCCGTCCGTCAAACTTCTCTTGAACGCTCTCTTTAATGACGATAGATACGTTTCCTCGAGCTTTTCGTCGTACTCGTATTGAAGTGACGGTTTCTTTACCTGAAAACATGATAGGTCACGTGACTACTTCAATAACATTCTCACTAGGAACCTTTTAAGGGTTTAATGTCTGGTCTATCAATGGTAATTTCATAAACAAATTTAGTCGGCAACTTTGTCAATATTTTACCCTACTGTTTAACAAAACCAACATTTTGAGAGTATAAATGTGTGTGTTGTGACATACAATTTTCCCAGTAGCTGCATCCTTTTCTTCAATTTCCCCCTCCTGCATGAAGTAGTCGTCGATAGACATGACCCTCACTGTGCCGCCGTGCTCCGCTTCCCTGTCCCTTATTAATTTGGCCAAATACGACTTGCCACTGCCGGGTGGGCCTGAAATAAACAAAAAAGTTTTAAACTCCGGTGTAGTGATATCAGTGAACATATTATAAGTAATTGTAGGTTTCCAGCCGATCGTCGAGAGAAGTGATACATTAGTGTGAGTCCATTGCACGCGGACATTGCGTCAGAGACGAATACCGACAACAACATAAAGGGTGGCACCAACCTCGCAGAATGATGACAATCTTCTCCGGCCTCATCTGGCGGCCCGGCGGCTCCAGGATGTCGTCTATCATAACAGTGTGTTTTGGTTTTCCATTTGGTTTATTCGCCGGCGGCGCCTCCTTAATTTTTTTCGAACTAGAACTACTCAATTCGCTATCTCTACTACGACCTCTTTTGCGATTATCCTTTTCGCGACTTCTTGACTTTCTGAAATCTCTATTTCTATCTCTGTATATATCTCTTTCTCTATTATATTCGGAGCCTCTCTCCCTATCTCTTTCTCTACTTCGTTCCACGTCTCTCTCTCTATCTCTTGCTTTAATTCGTTCCAAGTCCCTCTCTCGTTCCCTGTACATATCTTCCCGGTCGCGATCTCGATGGACGTCCTCACGCCGGTAATACTTGTCGCGATCGTCTCGCCTCCTATCTTCGAACCTGCGGTCCTTCCCGTCGTCGTCGAACCGCCGCCTGTCATCGTCGAACCTCCGCCGCTCGTCAAATTCCTCCCTGTGCCCCCGTGAATGTGAATCGTCTCGGAAATCTCTAGCTTCCTTATTTGATGTTCTCTCGTTGCTCCTCAGATACAAATCCCTACCCTGCCGGTCGGAGCAGTAGCGATCTTCTCTCTCAGATATTCTGGGATGTCTCGTAAAAAGTTCCTCGGCCTCTTTTTCAAAATCTTTTTTTTTAACATCGCTGTCTTTTGATTTGTGATTGTAATCGAATGTGTGTACAGGTTCAATGAAATCGCGAGCTAGAAACAAAAATATAATATAAAAATTTAACGGATACGAATTCTAACATCCTTCCTATATTACAATATCTATAACACCGCCCAAGGTAGCTGGTGATTGATCGTTATCTGTCTTTCAATATTACGACTTGATGAAATTATATTAGGGAAGAAATTATGATGGCTATGGGATGGTAAAGAGCAATCCAGGAGATTTTAACTGAAACGCGTTTCCTTTTTTACCGCAAAGCTCTAGTGTACCAATATCATCCTGACATCTTAAAATAATTAATTCATCTTTTACTGCAGTCAGTGTCTGCAGTTCTATGTTTATAAAAATGGAATTGCGAATGAGATTGTGTTGTAGACTAGCAACTAGTTCTTTAGTACTTCTAGTTTTTGTGAAGTTTATTTTTGTATGACTTTAATTTAAACCATGAACTTCATGCTCAACAACTAAATTTATTGTACACGTAATTGGCACATCTCACCTTTTCGTCAACTTACGAAAAATATCTCTCATGAAATAAAGACTGTTAATTAAAAAATTAAGCTCTAAGCTTCTCTGATTTCAAGATACACATGTGGACAACTGCCTTCTTCCCTTACATTGTACATGCACCTATTTTACGTAAATGTTTTTTTTTTAAATAGACGACAAACTACAGATGATGCACCATATTTACTCCCTTTTTTCTTGGCCGGTAATGCATCAGTGATGCCTTTGGTGTTGATGATGTCCGCAGAAGGGAGCGACCACTTAGCAACAAGTATCTTGTATACACATTTGAGAGCTATTTACAGAAAAAATCATACCGATAAATATGCTAAAACCTAATTTCGCCATAGTATGCTTGTCAATCTACAACATGGCATTAAAATGTCTGTTGCAATAACTTGACTACAATTACAAAGAAATTCTCCGAAAGAATAAAAGGAGGCCTTCCCCTTAAGACATATTATTATTATAAATTGATTTAATTACCTTTCAATCTCAATGGTTTATGTTCGTATTCCACAATGATAGAGGGTGTAAACAAGGGATCTTCACCCCATTTAGGTCTATTTGGTGGTGATGGTCTAACTGGTACACTAGGTCTAATACCCACATTTGGTTGAGGAGGTAATTCATCTTGCATGGCTCTGGTGTCAAATTCGCCACTAGCGTAATCATTTTGTTGCCGGTTTGGATCTAATAGAGGCCGTAAAGGCATGTTGGGCTGCATTCCCGGCCTCGGAAGCAATCCCTGACCCTTATATGGTTGGTTTCTTTCATTGTAATGATTCTGTTGCATATCCATTCTGTTTTGGTACAGTTTTATGGGAGGCGCCGCATAGTTAGTACCTTGATTATTCTCCTGATGCATGGTGTAGTCGCTAGGTTGCTTGACTGGGGGATAATTTTGATTTTGACCAGTTCCATAGTTGTCACCGTAATCCTCATTCATTCCCATGTAAGTATTTGGACGACTGTTAGCTGTACCGGCAGGACCATATGAGCCTTGATTATTTATTACAGAATTATTCATGCGAGGGTTACTAAGAAGTGGATTATTCATAGATGCATTATTTTGTACATGACCTTGCCCTCGAACCATTGAGAGGATATTCATTATGGTTTCATCGCCAAGTATATTATTAATTCCTTTAGAAATCTTAGAATAATCAGGGCCAGACTTATCACTTCTAAACTGTTTCTCATTGGGGTCCTCAGTTATATCTATGACTTCCTGCGGTTTACTGATAAACTTATCTGACTCATGGACTAAGTCTAAACCGGGTATCCCCTTTGATGGTTGAGTAGTAGGCAGGAAAGATTCCGTTGGAATTAGATTAGATGAATTAAAATGACTACTAGTGTTATTGTTAGAGTAAGATTCTTGTCTGTCTTGTGGTTCGTAATTTTTATTATCATCTTCCCTACCATAATATTGTGATGTGATATTGAACTGAGAATTTTGAGAAAAGTTTTTATTGTAATTCTGGGGTGGATAACTGTTTTGATCATTGTTCATATAAGTGGTAGAAGTTATATTTTGGGCAGAAGGTGGCACAGCAGGAACACTAGACACGGAAGGCACATTAACTCTGGGTTCATTCCCTATGGTAGCCTGGGGCATGTTACTCAACAATCTAGCTTTTTTTTGTTTCATTTGCATCCGTCTTTCAAGCAATCGTGCTTTGCACGCCTCAAAAGTCTGCTCATACTCCTTGTATGCTTTTTTGTCAGGATGGTTTATGTTTGCTTTCTTCCATTTCTCAAATTCTTCTTCCCATTGTTGAAACTGTATATCAAATGCTTTCTGTTCTTCTGCAAGTGTTTTGAGAGCCTCCGAATTTACAGAGTTTTCAGAACATGCATCTGATGATTTTGTTCTGTTTTGAGTGGCATTTGTTGGATCCGCGGCATTTTTGGGAGGAGCACTATTCTGTACTGAAGTCAAGACAGGGACCGGCTGTTGCTGCGTGTTGCCGTATAATGGTTGATTGTTTTCGTGTGGCGGAGGTGGTGGCTTGTCAGGTGGCGGCGGTGCCGGCGGAGGGGCAGTGTTCGTAGGAGGTAACGGTGGCATCGTACCCATTGTTTGCATCGCTTGCATTTGTTCCGCATACTGAAATATGAATAACGGGCAAAAAATATTAAACAAAAATTAAATTGGCTAATTACATTTACGAATGACAGCATGTACACATCTTTTATCAAGTCAAAAATCTAAATAAGTACACGAGGCAAAAATCGTGTCTTGATAACACTGGCAATTTTTGACTGACCTTGCTTCCATACTGTGTTTGCCATGATGTATATTGTTGTTGCCACTGAGCCCACTGTTGCCAATTCTGTTGCTGCATTGCAGCCCATTGTTCCGCTGTATATGTTCCCATGTTCATGTCAGGCGTTATTCTTATCCCAGGGCCCCATTGACCCGTTGGTGGCATGGACCATGCCATACTGTTATTTTTAACGTTTTTCAAAGAATTATAAGTTGTTTATTATAGCATAACAATATAAATAACAGACTTCTATAAACCAGTCGAATCGAATTAATAATTTACATTCTTTTTCAATACAAGTCAGCCATTTTAATCACCAACACCAGGCGCAGAGCCTGTATAGTGCCAACATAATAATTTTATAAAAACTATTCGATTAATCATCTTGGTATGTTGGTAGTACTTGACACAACGCGGAGCATTGCGTAGCACAGACATTGTCTCAATAGTGTTGTAACTATTGTACATATAGTTGGCACCGATATCGAAACTTATCCATATTGTCGATTAGCTTCATAAGACAAATTCTCGGCCTATATTAATAGAATTCAAAATAGGTCATCTAATTATTTTTTATCAAAATAAATTATTTTATATTGAACCCTTATTTTTTTACTTATAGGGTAATATCGTTATTGTTTTCCACCGTCGATATATTAAATAACATAATTCAAAATATCTAGAATACTAGTGAACGGTATAATTGTTATGTAAGACGTCGCCTTCCAGGTAATCTCTGGAAAAATGACAGAAATAAATATTATGACAACGTAGGTAGATAGTAATTTATAGAATAAATTATTAGTAACAATATAATAATGAATTATATTGAAGTAAGGATGTTTTAAATTATAAATTTTGGTATTATTTTAAATGTAATATATATGAAAATAGTAATAAGTAACAAAAACTTTCCTTCACAACATACTATACACAACCGTTGTAGCCGAAGCTTTTACTTGCTATGAAATAGTTTTATATTTTTAACGGTGGCTTGTGTTGGTCGTAAGTTATCGAGTAATTTAAGCCGACTAAGTGATTAACTGGATTAAGATTTAAAATATGATCGGTAATTCTCCTCTCTGTTTCGAAGGATCCATCATTTATCATTAAATTGCAGTATTTAATCTATGCCGGAATCTTTTGGATGGTATATAAACTTT
>DWPA01002444.1:0-15756 GCA_018251375.1 Calpodes ethlius
TACTTGACCATCGCGGAGTACATGGCGCGTGCAATCCACGCTCCATTGGTTTAGTGTGTCGCGTTATAGGGAACCATCATGTGAGGCGAAAGCATACGGTCATACAGACCACCTTGGGTGCGGCCATTGTTATGGATGTATAGGAAATGAGTATGAACCGATGAATTTTATACAAAAAATAGATTATTCTTATAACCGATCGATCGAACCACTTTGGGAATCTCTAGTTTCGACAATTGTTGTAAATAGTTTTAACAAGATTATGACGTCATATTTAGGAGACACAAACTTGTAACAAGCCACGACTGACAGCTCGCGAAAAAGCATTCGGTAAGTATAGACTATAACGATATCAGTAATTTATTTTTTTCTATTGAAACCTTTTTTTATTTTAAATTTAAATTTATAATTTTGAATTTGGAATACTTTTAAATTTATTCCATTTGTTATTATTATTAAAAAAAAAAAAAACTAAAGTAAAAGGATGAGTTAAACGTAGTTAGCTCTATTTTAATTACCATGTTTCGTTTTTTACCGAAAGTGACATTAAAAAAAATTATAAACCATGACGTATGAGCACTCATTACTAGCCACATAATCAGACCATTCAAAAATCGAATTATAGACTGATCATAAAACTGATTGATACAACTAACACGTAACTCGGAAAAATTTAAAAACAACTTGTTACCTTAAAAAACGTCTACAAATAAAACCACTTGTTTTCGCTACATAAATAACCACACGTATTAGGTATAGAGGGCGGGTGTTTACATACTTGGTTAATTCCAGTTATTAACACTTCATTCGACTTGACATTGTGGCTCAGTGTCGTCTTGCTGAAACTTTTATAACTCCCGCCCGCGTCGCAGATGACGCAAGGGTCGATGAGCAAACTAAAATAGATTTCCTTGAAAATAAACAGTAATGTTATTTTGTAATATTTTTTATATATATTCTTTGTATAATATCATACTTAATTAAGCATTAAGTGTTATTCTCTAGCTTAAAACGCATAGACTAATTTAGTGGTTCTACGAGCATAAAACTGTATTACAAAGGCTTGTGTAGTGTTAATTAAACGGTTATGCAGTGTAGGGAACACTGTAAGAAACGATTTTTGTTATTTATACCGAATAGCATAAATATACCTAATGTTCGTACGTTAACCAGTTCGTACATATAAAATATAGTAGCCTACGGCACTGAGTAATGAATTAGCATTGTATGGTTAAAGAATTATTAAAATCGATGAAATTACAACTGTATTCACAAACAATACTATGACACCTCACAGTTAAATGGAGAGAAAAGGTCGATTGTTTTTATTCCCATCCACTTCACCATAAACAAGCTCAAATATAAGGATATGAACAATCGATTCTCTCTTTCTATTTCACTTTGAGACATCATAGTATTGTTTGTGAATATGAGGGTTAGTATGGATTATCAAAAACATCAAGTACCATTTGAATACAACACCGACCACTCGCTTCATATTCCACTGTTGAAAATAAATCGGTCGTCTCTTAACTACTTATATAGGTATTTTATTGAATCGATTAATTAAGTTCAGCATAACAGGTTCTGAGAAACCGGCTTTCAGTCAAAAAGAAATAAATAAGATTAACGATTTGCTGTGATTTTCCTCATTTTACTTGGAAAGTGACAGAGTATCGTAAAACCATTCGTCACGTTGGTAGAATGAAAAGGAAAACTATGTTGTGGAAATAGATGATGTTGTATGATTTAAGTGTCCATTACGACTGAGAGCGGAAACTTATTTCTTTATTTTGACGTTTCTTCCCCCTATTTATTAAGACACGTTTTCAAAACGGGGGTAAAATAATAAGTCATTTGTCATTTGACTATCTTGAACATTTGAGTTAATATAATATTCAATCATTTGAGTTTGTATGTTGCCCGCTATCCGCTATATCTACGGACTCACAACAGTTTTTTTTAAATGAACAAGACAAGATATAAAATGACTGCATTTACAATGATTTTAATCCCAACTCATTGCGAATATTTAATTTCAGCAATAATACATTACGTTGATCGACGTCAAAAATCGAATATTTTCATCGTTGATAAATTTGATTGATCGTGTTGATAGCATGGCATACGACGTAGACAGTTCAAACGAGTAGGTAATTTTAATTAACATAACATAAACACACTTTTCATATAGGTACGTAAAATTCCAATACTGAAAACAGATTAACATACAGTCAGAAAAAAAAACTTGAAATGAAATTCCAGAAAAAATTGAAATTAATTCCTAAAGTTTTCTTATATCGTTGTAAAGGCCAACATTAGATAAACATTATTATTAGATACATTAGATAAAAACAACAACATTAGATAAAAAAAAGAATACTGAAAAAAAGGCTTCAACAATAGTCCCAACGAAAATAACACGTCTTATTTGAAAACTATTGCGTAACACGAATAATTTCATTAATAATTCCGCTCCCCGCCCCGCTTCTCGCCCGCAGTCAGCGTGTACACGAAGTACATTAAGAAGGTAAGTAAGTTAACATGTAACGAACAAAAGTCAAGTATTTCTTACATCCAGAAAATCGAAGTGACTCTGTTTGTAGTAAACATGAGAAAAGCAATCGGAACCGTGTTCTATTACCCTGGGCAGACATTTGTTGTACATAAATATCTGTTTTTCTTTCTTGTTTGTTATCACATTTATTTCTTATATTTCTACTGTTATTATTTCATGTTTTGTTAGTAGGTGCGTTTATCTAAGATAGTATTTACTACAAAATGTTGTTCAGGTTCATCTATTCCAATATATCTATGTTTTCAAATCAAATCTTGGAAGTTAAATTTCACCCACTTTCTGAAGTTGAAACTTGGTGTTAAGTGTGACTTTAATTGATGTCCAGATTCGTTTCGGTCTTTTCAAATATGATAATCTTTTTTCTCATTTGTCTTTATTGAGATATGTTGCCAGCAAACATATTGCGCGTTGACAGAAAACATTGACATAAAATCTATTATAAATAGACTCAATTAAGAAATAGAATTAATTCTACATTTATTCCTAACAAAGTATCGGTCTGATTGATGACTGCTTAATTAAGGGGTTCGATTATAACAACGGCTTTCACATAAACAAGTTTTGGACGTGAGATATCACTATCAATTTCACTCATCACACAATTTTAAAATACTTCTGACCGTGATGAAAAGGACTTGGTCAAGGGTAAGTAAGTAGAAGATACCTACGTAAGGAGACAATGGAAAACAACAAAGGAAATAAAAACAGACTAATTATTAAATTACGGTGAATAATGTTGGTACTGATAAAAAGTATCGTGAATTAACGCTTAGCAAACCTAAATCTTTATAAGTTGACAGTTTATAAATTAAAAAAATGATTATAAAGTGTAAGCACATGAACACAAAAAAAAAATCTAAGTTGTCTACCATTAAGTTCCCTGGTCTAGAAGTAGTCCTGATGTAGTATCAAGTCATACTTGACATAAAAATACATTGTCAAGTGTTGTGTTAAATAAAAATTTAAAAATAGAAAACATAAATAATAATAACCGCATTATGAATGAAGCTACACTATGTAACGGATACGAATAAGATGAGGAAAACCATTAAACTATTTGTGACGGAGATTTCGCAACGTCCACCAAAATAACTCTCAAAGACCGCATCGAATCATTTGGATCATTTCGCATTACCGACGATAAAGCTTTAAATACAACTAATTACATAACCGGTGAAATAATAAGTTCAATATATACATTGAATAGTAATGAAAATTTTCATTTAAATAAGCATTGTTAACGAAACACAAAACGGAATGCAATACACGGTACAGTTAAAACTTGGAGGAGAATGTTTACAATTATATAATAATATGTATATGGGTTACACGACATTTATTTAATTTATTACGAACTATTACTACTATTCCAACAATGGACATACATTTAGTATGTCCATTTAAAGTGGAACGCTCTCAAACAACGTTAAAAAAAGACTAAAACCCAAATGAAAACCTAGACACATTTTGTTTGTTGTATATTTTTTTAACATTTCTTAACGTAAAATACGAAGAAGAAGTGAAGATTGCCAATCCAAACTCAGCCAATATAGGTATTTAATCCTCTTAGTGAGAGTATAATAAAGTCCAGAAGGCGATTCATAAACATTGTGATTATGATGTTGCAGAACGTAGAGAACAGGTTCATGCGGAAAGTGCTTGTAGACCAATATTTCAAAACTTGCAAGTAATATATTAAATTTGCTGACTTCGAAACGAATACTTTGTTTGGATATAGTAAAATATAACGAAACAAAAACAATGTTTCCGTCTCCGATGACACTGGATTTTTTCCTCTCTTCCGCCAATTCAGATTTCACAATTATTCTTTTTATCCTCAGTTTCGTTACGACTCGCCGGTGCTTACTGTTCAATAACGAGATATAAATGATTCAATAAAATACCTCGGAAACAAATCGGTGTCATAAAAAATGCAACTGCTTAGTAATTGTGTAATCTATAAGTTTTAAAACTCCCACTCATTTCACAAGAAAAACTAGTAAACAGACGTCAAACAGTAAAGACGATAGAAAATTGCAAAAATTACAAACCACGAAATTAAAAAAGGCTTTCTAAGATATAAAATATTATTTATATGACTAGAGAGCCTGCATATTTGATGTAGAATTTTAAAGAAACTCCGCAAAGGTCTTTAGGCGTTTTGTGAAAGTGAACACTATTTGACTTTGATTGGACTCTTAAAATGTTAATGCAGATTTATTGTGGCGTTTATAAAGATTTCGATAATTAGCTACGAGGACCAATTATCGAGGAAAGTCCTGATTATGGTTTAAGTCTTGGGTGAAAGGAATTCATTCTATCATCGAATGTAAGTCAAAACAACAACTCAAAGTCAACTTTAGCAACAGATCCTTGTTGTTAAGGTTGTATCTATTTTAAGAATGCCACATAATGAAAATAATATGCAGCAGCAAAATTAAAGAACCCAATGTCATTAGCGATCATTGAAATTTGGTAAAAATGAGACATATGAAATATCCCAAAACAGTCGAACCTCTTTCATTTAGAAGCAATAAAGCACGTGACAAAAAGAAATTATTTACGTCGTGAAATTGAATAGTTTACAATGCTAAAAACACGCTTTAGTAGTGTAGCGTACTAAAGCAAAAACTCAAATAACTACTGTTCAATGCTGCAGTTCCCCGTTGAGGTATTCTCCTGTCTGAAGCCAACCCTGAGACTAGCATTCAGGTAATGCAGGTTACAATAAGCTATCATAATTGAATATTTTTATAATATTTAATGTTTATGTTATTAACAGTTAAGGAGATTCCATGTCTGGAGCCAACCTTGAGTAGTTACGTTCATGCTTATCATATAAATGCATTGTCATCAGATATTAAGCATTCTAAAAAATTAAGGATAAAAACAAGTCGCTCAAACAAACATTGCAAGTCAAATAAGAACTTGTAAAACATACATTAACATTAGAACTTTATATTGCCACAAATTAAAACAATGATAATCTAATAGCACAATGGCCGAAACGATAAAGATCTTTTTATGAAAATGACAACATCAAATGGAATTGTTCTACAGATGGACGCAATTCCTTCTTACACGGACCTGTTGAGATTTTACAGCGAACAAGGCGATTACCTTCATTGTTAGAGGAGATTGCTATCTGGAGATACTTCAGAAAAACCACTCAGCGAATTGTTTTATGAAAAACCAACGACTTTAGTGTCGTGTTTCAATTCCGCACTTAACAAGTAGACAAAGACTGTTATTATTATCCAAAATAAATTAATTTTAATTATAAGTTTGTACAATTAATAATATTGCATAGCGTAACGTATGAATTTTAAAGGTTTATTACATAATTTGTTTGGAGTGGGTTCGAGATTGTTTCCAATTTAATTGTAAAGATTTTAAGTAACAAATGTACGATTTGTTGCATGGTACGTGGCCTTTACTTTTTAAAGGTTTTATTAGCTTCTTCAGTGAGTACTATCGCTCATCTGACCCCAGTTTCTGGTGAGACAGGTCAGTAAAAGCCACCAGCTGTATAATTGAACGATAACAACTTCAAAGAGGCTCCTTTGAGATATCTCAAGATTCATATTTTAAAGATTCCACGGGAATTTTTTTCACAGAAGTTAAGGCGATAGGGGCCAATTTTATTTTTTATTCCGCCAACTCACCAGCGTTTAGATCTTTTCAGGTATTCGTATTGTTTCCAGCGAGTTGACTTATGTGAGACCGTTTTAAATGTTGTAGGTACTTGACATAAAACAGATGGTCTGCCGGTTTTGTATTTCTGTGTACATAGTTTAGTGCTTTTAAACGTGTTGATACTGTTGATGTTTTAATGGAAATAAAGTGTGGCGAATGTGTTCAGCATACTTTCAATGAAGTATAAATTAAACTGGAAAAGTAAACGCCTTACGACTTTACACAGGACGATAATGTGTATTTAAATAGCGAATTCAAACATTACTCAATGTATTGTAAATAATGTTCTGCAACTATATTTTCACACTGAGATAAAATCGACGCAGATGATAAGGGCGTGAGAAAACGTTTCTTACATCAATAACCTAGATAAGCTATTAATAACAAACCACTTCATAAGAAAAATTAATTGCTTAGTAGAGTTAAAAAACATCGAAGATGAATTAGTCTTCTACCTAGCTCTGGATATAAAACAAGAAAAATCCGATTTAACGATTACAACCATTGTTAAGATCAGTTGAAACTCATAGCTCGGCCATAGATAGTAAATCCATTGATAAACGTGAAATCTGCGAAATGCTTTCAATTGTTTCCATAACAGTAAAAAACAAAAACAAAAGCCGTTTGAATATTTTTTAAAACATTCGATTTCATCGTTTAAATTTCACCTTCGATATAGCCCACATAGTTTTATACACACACTCGATTCATTACGGTTGTGAAGTTAGAATCCCACTCAATTCTACTGCAATTTGTGTAAATGACTCACGATACTTGTCTTTGAAGCTATAATTAATTTAAAACAAGAAACGATTTAATAATCAATAATAGTTACATGATAAATCTAAGCGATTGTATAAACGAAATTAAAATTGACGTCCTTCAATAACGATCATGGAGTAATCGAGAAAACTAATTAGATTCATAATAATAATAATGCAAACCTATTATAAAAAAGAGTCAACAAGCGTGACGATCTTCAATGAAAAAACACAGCAGATCCTTTGGTTTTTGCAACACTAAACACTATTAACCTTGAAAAAATCCAAGCTCAGACACATACGATAAGTTTTTTTGCACTGTTCACTTTAACACTAGCAACAATGTTGGTGACGTACTGTTTCGATAATTGTTTTTGACATACGCGGAAGAATAGGAGCGACGCGTGCGGTTTCAACCGCCGGCCGTGAGCGACTGGCGCCGCGCATGCGCTGTCAGCGACGTGTCGCTAGAGAAAGCTAGCCTCTTGCGCAGGTAAATATACGACTTCGCTGCATTTTTACAGACATCGCTGTTTCCGCTGGATTTATAATGAAAATCCTTTCTAGCTGGTCAATGTCGTCTATGGGAAACAACTGAAAAACTGACAAGAGAAAAGCAGATACAACAGGCGTTAACTAGGTAACGGATGTTTATTCATCTCCATTACAGGACGTGCCGGCCATTTCTGTTTAGGATGCCATCTGTTCTTCCTGTCCGCTATTAATCTGCGAAGCCTCATAAGTATCATAACTAACCAATCACCCAACTGTTGTGCCAAACGCGTATGTCTGTGCGTCAAGCTAAACAAACATCGAAAAAGACACCTGTTGATCGGCAACAATAGGTATCGTCCAAGGTGATTTAGTCGGGGCGAAGGTCAATGGCACAGCAGCTATAATAATGATGATTATTTATACACCATTCCAATGTACTTTACGTTAATACATAAAGATTACGGACAATCATGAGATAAAGATACTCGAATGCCGTAATGATGACTTCTAAACGGAAATATTTAAGTTTTTGAGTGCCAACCCAAACGAATGGCAGACCGAGGACATTTTCAAATAAACACAATTATAAAATGTGATTTATTACGGTTTTAACTAAATGTTCTTTAGTTGATGTAATTAAAAGTAGATTTGAATTAATGATTGCATCACAGCCATAGGTCATGCTCAAGTCAAATCTCGATTTTACGGCAAGCGTTCAAATTGAAACTTAAGTTAAAGTAAAGACGTATTAACAAAAAAAACACCGTTCATTACATTTGCAGTTCAATAGTAATGAGAAATAAACCGATAAATTCACAGATTACGAAGCCTTTACGGTAGAACGTTTGATAGCGAAAGAGCAGCTGGAGCGATTAATGTCAAGTGTCCCTGTGAGGGAAAGTACTTTGTGGGTTAGCTTTAGCTCACGAGCGGCGAACTGTAGTGCTTGGAGCTACTCCTTATTGCCAAAAAGATAACAATGATGATGAGATGAGTGAGACCATTTGTCACCAGATGGCTCGTTCGCTCGCTTCACGGCTGTTCAAGTAAATAATTTTCACTAATACGTACCGGTTCGGATCGAAACACGTGTTAGTGGTGGTATGTATGTTGGTATATACTTTAATTTATTGTTCATGCTTTCCTATGTGGGAGGGAGGGAGGTACCACGCATGTTTTAAAGTATATACCAAAGTAACGCCTGATACTATTAATTAAATTTACACTAAGATTATAAAGAGGCAATATTTGTGAGCAAGTTTCTATGTAGAAGGTAATCAACACTCATCCGATTTTAAAAAAACTTTTACCAGTAAAACGCTACGCTATTACTGAGTGACTTAGTCTATTTTTTTAACCTTAAGTCTGGTAAGTTCATTTCTATTCGCATATCGCTTATAAGCACTCTATCAAGCAAGGAGCCGGCTAGTGAACGTGCGCGGGCGCAAGGTCGTTGTAGAACCGGTCCACAGTTCCAATACGACCAGCTACAACCTCATAATGGCTCAAAGCAATATTCATTGACCAACATGATACGCGTGGAATTGCATTCTGGTAGATCCGTGATGAAATATAGAACAAAATCTAGCATTGCGTTGAGATACAAAATTCTACGGCGCAAATGCCACCTAAAAATAACTGGTATTTGATAACAAAGGTAATTTACAACAGATTATATATAGAAGCGATCAGTGTCCAACAATTTGTGTGGGTCGTAGGTGATTCAAATAGTTAAGCAACTCGGCTCGTATCGTTAAACGATCGTTACTAACATAATTAACTTCGCCTGCGTTTGTCGCTAGTGATAAATCATTAGTGTTTCTTGGTACGTAAGCACATTTAATTGCTCTTCCTCTTTTAAGTATCCTTAGATAATTGTCGTTAAGCATAGCGGAGGAGTTCGTGTCTGTGCTAAGCTATTCAAAGTTCCAATTGGCCAGAATCATCAATTCAATCATCATAGGAGAAGCTTGACGTAGTATTCATAGACATCTTCGACTATAAGCTTAAATATGTCTTAAATTTAATCCCCTCTAGTTTGTAGCATATAGTTTTCAAACACAAAAGTATTAGTGGCAAAACATGCATAGGTTTGCAAAACAATTAACGATTTCACTAACCCTTGTACAAATAACATATGAAAGAAAAAATATACCTACAAGATTTTAGTATGCAAATATCTCTAAATATATTTCTTATTAACCATAGAATATTTTAAGTTGTAACTTATGTATTAATCAACTAAAACTATGAACACTTATGTAATACAGAGATTTCCTTAGTGTAAATGCAAGAAACCTTTAGTAAATTAAATTAGTCCTATCAAGTGAACATTCCCTAGCGGCAATCAACATGAAATCTCGGAGCTAGGAGCGCTGTTGGTCATCTCCCATCACTGTGAATATTAACGTACACCGTTAGCATCATAAAAGAGCTTTATACGATGTTGTTTCCTTTGTTTAAAAATTTTCTAATAAGCTCAGTAATCGCTCAGTAAATTATAGTTACCGTTTAGGCGTATATTCACCATTAATATTTGAAGTTGGGGTATTAAACATTACTCGTTACACGTTTAAAGGAAATCATCGTGAGGAAACCTGCTTTAGAGTTTTCTATAATTTTCTCAAAAAGTGCAGTCTGTTAAACCACACTTGCCAGACAAGGATGGACTATATCTCTACCTCTCACCTTATAAGAGAACTACGGTGGAACAGGAGAACAAAAACAATATTAACCTGAAAATTACAAATGTATATAGAATACAGAGAGAAATAAGAGCAAATATAACGCCCTAAATAATACAAATAAAACGACACCAAATTATACTGGTTTTACTAATTCCAATAACCAACGAATCTAGGATAAATTCGTCAACAGTGACGTACAATGAAACAATGTCGGTAACAACTGTTTGCTAATGTTTATTTACATCTGTGTGTGTATACTGTTCACACATGGCACACACGTATGTTCGTCTGATTCTTGTTCATTTATCAACGTTACTGACGCCAATCATGTAATCGCTAATGCTTTTTCGAGGTACGAATATTATCATATTAAGATTGAATAAGATAAACGTTGTTAATTAATATTGTTATGGGATAACTAGTTACTAAGGATCGCATAAATAAGTCAATATTAAATATAATTTAGCTGAAATATTCGTTTTATTGTACACGCTTATTTCTGTAACTACCAAACGCATTTGAATTCTTATTTTTGCGGTTGGGAGCCCTACGCTCAGAGAAAACTACTGAAATCCCTAATGTTGCAGCCCTTATCGCCTAAAACACACAGGCTAGCAATATCATGTTGTCCAAATTATTTATTATCTAACTTTTTACCCGTTGAAACTTCTCTGTGCAACAGCAACAGGAAATGCAAAAATTCAAACCAATTTATTTTTAAAGACTATTGTTTAACTTGTAATATTTATTGCTTTGTTGGTTAGTATGTTTGTAAAGATCAAATCTTACAAGCTGGATTAGAACTATTTCCTCTAATAGTTTCTCGATAAACATGATCTGTTAAATCATTCATAGTTGGCTCCAGACGAAGACTCCTTAACGCACAGTAACTATACTTGTTTCAGTATAAAAGAGTCTTGGTTAAATTATTAACGTATATTTTTTGGTTTTAAATCGGCTGGTCAAATAACTATCAAAGTATAAAAGAAAGTCTTTGTACTTCTGAACACATTATTCTTAAAAAGTACCGAACGGTTTTCTTACAGATTTTATCAATAGATAAATTGATTCACATGATAGATAAGATTACAATTTTATCTGAGTCATTCATGTGAAATGATTCATTTATTTCGTGTAACATTAATTTTATAATATATAAATTATTAAGTTACATTAAAATTAGCTAAGCTTACCGTGAGAGTTTTGGCTTTTCAGACAGACAGAAGATAAAAGCTTTAAAAGTGACAGTTTATCCTTTACACATTATGAGTGTTTATGGAAAGAAAGTATAGACAAACGCAAGTTCCATTTTAATTAATTTAGATGCATATATAATTATTTTCAGTTGTGCGAATAACATATCTGTTGTGTACTAATGTAAGTGACATTAGTATCTATGTCAAGGTAAAGTAATTACTTGAATTTAAGTAATTACTTAAGTAACTAATTGTCTTCCATAGCTACGAATTTGAACGGAGTAAGAATTCTTATAACTGTCGAAATTTAAAATACTGCGAATGAGCTGCTTAAGTGATTACTTTTACTTGGATATAAATACAAGTATTCGAATGTTGTTATCAATCCATCTCTGACCTTGGTTAGGGTTTGTCAAAATGTTATCTCAAATACAGACAATAAATCTATGTCATTTATTTGGTAATAGAAGAGGGAGAGCCGAGAATCCTGTACTAACCTTCAAAGTTACTTGTGTATTACAAATTAATTACCACTTGCTTCGGTGAAGGGTGTGAGGAAATTAATGCCCGAGAATTCTTAATAATGTTAAAGGTGTACATATCTCTCAATCAGCAGTTTTTAACAGTCAAAGGCTTGTTATATGGTGTTCCTGTTTGTTACCTCACAACTTCATTATTTATCAATCGATTTGGGTTTTTTATTTGCATGGATATACTTTCAGATTGCTCCCATTTTTATTAAAATTCAATTATGTTTTTGGTATCCACGAGATATTCAGGGAACCATTCAAATATTAAAGATATACATACCTAACTATACCGATTTTATATTGAGCAATATTTTGAAAGGTTCTTCCTAAAGACTTTGGAAGTCATTCGTATATTTTTATGTAATTAGCCGATACACGAGCAGACGAGATAACTGCTTGTAAGTTACCACTGCAGTCCCTGGAAATCAATATCGACGCGCAACCACCCACATTAGTACAGCGTATTCAACTATGACCAGAAATACTCTTAATAAGAACAATGTAGCATAATACTCGAATATCAGAGCTATTGCACATTACTGATGGTATTAAACAAAACAACATCGATTTGTCAGCGACCAGTAATAACTGATACCTCATAGTTCGTTACATTAGTACAGATATAAGCAAGGCAGTATCAACAATACAGTTCCAATGTAAGTGGGCTAACGTCACGCACCGGTCCGTGGTTGACCCAATGTTACGGTAACCTGCCAGTTGTTGCCACTCGCGGATAGTGCGTAGCTGTAAAGTTACACTCGTCGTTAAATTAAAGATCATGTATCTTAGTCATTGCTGCGACTAGGATTGCGAGATCAAGTAAACTCGTTCGAGTAACAGATATCTAAGGCTTCGCTCACATAAAACTTGTTTGGATAAACTAGATACTATTTATGTCTTTCTCGTACAATGTTTTAATCCTTATTTTAGCAACTTAACATAGGACCTTAGGATATATTTTATTTTCATTAAAGAGTACATAATTTATGATCAAAACTCAATGCTATTTAAATCATTCTTTAGAGAACCTTTCAAGCCCTATTTCACTATTTAGAGGTTAAATTTCCCACATTTTTTTCATAATACTTGTCTAGGCCTTAACATGAATCTATTTTGGTAATACTGTCATCAGTAGTTCCGTCTCTGCGTTGTTCAACCTGTCAGGCGAAAAAGATGTTACAGTTCATAATATTAGTATTCTTATTGCATCTTTGATCTTAGATGTTTGAATATGTGCGTGCAATCATATGTTCCTAACACACGAATAAAGGTTCAGAGACGCTTTAAAACATTGTACTCTAAACAACATAATAAATTAACTAATATAATGTAATCTTATAGAAAACTCATCGGATCCGAAAGAGGAAGTTGTAAGGTAATCCGGTTCGATTTAGTCAGCCACGCCCACATCATCAACTAAAAAACACAATTTCCCAATAAAAGGTCATCCAATCACTAATGTGGGTAGACTTGATATTACGTAATTTGATGAAGAAGTTAAAATTTTATATTTTATTTTATTCTTGGCAACATTCGTATCAAATATTGTTATAACTAAGCTTTTCTATAAATAGTGACTTGGGGATAAATTAAATATATTAAAAAAAAAATATTATTACTCCGAGAGGGAATCTTCGGAAAAAACTAAACAGCTTATGTAGAATTAGATATTCCTTTTGTTGAGCTATTTCTGTTATGTATTGCATTTATAAAAAAAATTTACATTACTAAAATCCGGCAATCATATCGGAAGCCTTAAAAAATAAATACTAAAAATCCTGAGACACAGTGATTCTATTCGGTAGAATCCCATTGAAGAATCAAGCGCGAAGAACACATCTACAAATCGTAACACATGTGAAGAAACACGTACACACTGAATACATAATGAAACGTGCACACGATCCGTAACCAGCTCATGATGGTGGAATTAATGTCGCGGAGAAACAAGGACATGTCGCATTCTTCATTCTAACATGATATTAGACTAGATTCAGCCTGTAGAAGAGTGCTTTGTTACACGAATATTTTACTTTAATCTATATATATAAATAAGGATGTTTAAATATAGGTATATGAAGTCGATAAACTCAAAAACTATTAGACCCATCATGATGAAAATTTATATGTATATGTGTCTTTCTACGGAGAAGGTTTATATACTATGCCCATTGATGTAAAACTCCACCAGGTGGCGCTACGACGTACCAATTTACGTATCTCTCAACAGATTGTCATGAAATTTAGTATGCAGATGTATTTATTATTATAGCGTACACATGGTTGTGTTTTGATTTGTAGATCATACATTTTTTAATTTTATTGCATCCGTGCGAAGCTGGTGCGGGCTGCTAATCATATATACCTCGATTCATTCAAAACATGCATTAACAGCCTAATTGTTCGAAAGTTGGATTCCTGAACGCGGGAGCTAGGTATCGAATTATGCACGCTCATCTAATTTCCAAAGAGACATGAGCATATTACATGTTAATTATCATTTGCTTCAGTAATGGAAAACATCGTGAGGGAATCTGCATACCTGAGAATTCTTGGTAATATTCTCAAAGGTATGTGAAGTCTGCTAATCTGCACTTGAACATCAAGACTGTGGTGACCTTTACCCGTCACATTCTGATAGGAGACCCGAGCCCAGCTGAGAGACAATTAAGAGTTGTAATGGAATCCAATTCACCCTTAGCGTACATATATGCAGGATGATATTACAATACAAGCTATAGTCTGCATGAATAACAAATTTCATTCCAATCCGATGAACAACTCCATAAACATAGAAACATCCAACTCAAATAGGGGAATGTATAACTCTTTGAAAAATAACTAATACACTGGTTATACCGGACAGCCGTTCAAAAGGTCCTGAGATCGATTCCTAGCGAGACAGAAGGTGACTTCAAATTAAATTGCTCAAATATCTGTTCGTAGTGTATGTGATATATACATATAGTATACAAGATGTTATCCGCGGCTTCGCCCGCGTGTGTCTGATAAGAACAGGAATAAAAAGGATGACAATTTCTTTCTATGAATGGTTGCCAGGTTTTGTTGTTAAACACTTTCATTTGGCTAAAATATACGTCATAATGGATCTTCCCACGGATATGAGATGGTTTTTCGCGGTAAATAGTAGCTTGTGGCACTCATCCTCCTTCATCCTCCCAACTACTAAATTCTATCGATACCAAAATCTCAAATTCCTATATAAGTGCAATATTAATATTAAAGATGTAAAAATGATTACTTTTTACGTATTACTATATACAACATAACGTACAATCCAAAGGATTATTATCGCGACTGCAAACCCTGACCTAAATATCATAGGAGCTTTAATCGTTTACTTTAGTCCCGCCAAAACATAAATCCGACCGAGATTAACTGTAGGTGTCTCGCAACGACGCATAAAGGTGACCGAGGGATAATTTGTTGGAATTGTAACTTTATCCGGACTTTAGCTCCGGATGACCTCACATAGAGGCTTCCCCAAATTAGTTCCGTGAAAAAGCCCCCAGGGTTTCGCTCGATTATCAAAGTTAGAGATCGGATTCTGTCTCCGAGGTATAGTGGTAATTAGTGTGAGAAGGTCTCATGTTAGTTATGATATAACACTTATGATTATTCGGAAGCTAATTCCAATATCAGTTACTTTTTAAAAGCTGTTATTTAAACTGCAATGTTTTTTTTGTCTGTATATTTGTTGAGGTCAAATCCTGCAAACTATATTAGAGCCACCTCCACATTTACTAGGGCGCTGAAATTTTATAAATTATATTTGTCTTGATGACCTGTTTC
>DWPA01002445.1:0-15756 GCA_018251375.1 Calpodes ethlius
GGAAACGTGCACACCTGAGAGTTCTCCATAATGTTCTCAAAGGTGTGTGAAGTCTGCCAATCCACACTAGGCCAGCGTGAGCCGAAGCCCAGCGTTGAGACTGTTATGGTTATATCGTTCAATGAAGAAGCCGCTATTTTTGGAGGACATGTTAAACCGTGAAACAAATAGTTTCTGAAACTATTGGCTTGAATCATAAAAAGATTGATGCTGTGGCCACCTCAAAATTGGCCAAGTGCAAATAGAATAAGTACTCATCCACGATAATTAGACAGTATTCCTACAAAGAATAAGATTATAAAATATACACTGTAGCCGTCAAAATCGTCTATAATATACAGTATTTTTCAATTTGCTTAAGACATTTCAACCTCAATTAATGAAGTTTCTAACGGTCGATAACCATTTACGCCATCGAAGGCCTGCAGACGGCATTCCTACAATAGAGTCAACCACTAACCCATCCAATACGCACTGGACTAGTTCGATGGAGTACGCCCTAAACCTCTTCAATTACAGGAGACCCGTGCCCTTCATTTGACTGCTAATAGGGTTATGCCATTGAAGTACAACAAATGGAAATGGGAATTGCCTTCCGAACGACGATAGTGTTCATTAAAGTTGATCACAGCTATGAAATAATATTATAACTTTCGGCCGTACCTCCATCATTTAACTTTATAGGTCTTTTCAGTCATGTTAGTAGCTGCTAAGTTTTATTTAAAATATATTCATCCTTACTGGATGAGTACGAGTCATACTTTAGATTAACCCAATGCATTTTTAGTAATAGGTATGTATGATTCTTACTTGTTAAACTTCTAAATAATTAATAAAGTGTTGTCATATTTTATTGCCCTCTTTACTTAATTTCTAAGTATATTTTTCTGGTAATAAGTACCGACTTAACACAATAATATTTGTAAGTTTCGCACTTTGACTTAATTAGGATTAAGAAAACACATACTAAATAGTTACAGGCTCAAATACAATATAACCACAATAGGTTTACCTAGGTTACGGGTGGCATGGGCATACACAAATGGGATGTCATAAACAACCAAGGCCGGAAAATAAACATTTATTTGGTATATAAATGTTTACACTGACCGGAAATCAAGTCCGAAACCCTTTATTCAGCAGACAGTCCTTAACAACGAAACTAAGCAAACAATATTATCATTCTATTTCCACCTTACAAATAAACATGTTATAATAAGGATGTACTAAGAAGAAGTAGAGCAGAAGAGAGCAGAGAGCAGAGAGAGAAGAAACATAGCTTAATTTTTTTGTTCAAATACAAATATCAAATGTTAAAAAAATACCGTTATAGAACTTACAAGTTAAAATAAGTCAGTTGTAATATATTTCATAGGAAAAACATTAAAATTGGATTCGCAAAACCCAAAATAAAGTTGACTAGACGGATAGCTTTTGCTAGGAACAGATCTAACATTTTTCCGTAAATATTGCATCACTGCCACAGTGTGTTCGAGAGCTGTTATTAAAAACAGGGAATTTACAAGCAATAACGTTGTGTCACGCGCGCGCCATTTAATCCAGCCAGTGACTGTTTCGATGGCGGATTTAAATCAGATTACCGAAGGCCGGGAATTTGACGCGGGAATATGTAATATACGTTATTTCAACCCTGACCCATGGTACTGGGGAATTTGAAAAATGAACCATATTGCCACGTAAGTAATATTAATTTACATTGTCGCGGACCAGCCTTCACGACAATTTGAGGGTAGAGCTTACTCGTTATGAATTAAAAAGGCATGGCTTGTTTTGTTTTTCGTTTCCTGACGTTTATGATTCTGTTACACTAACAGCTGATGAACCATAGACGAGCCTGGCGATGACATTAAGTCATCGCGTTCCATACTGATCTGTTACTTCAATGACGTCACGCCAAACCTGAATCACGTTATCTAAGTTTTCTGCAACGCTCCAAGTTTAAACAATCGAAACATGAATTCTCATCATCAAGCATCGTCTTTAAACTCGTCAATGAAATAGTAAATCGTATGTCTCCTAGCTATCCAAGCATAGTTGGATAGTTATCCAACCATGTTAAAAGATATCCCAGTAAGAGATATTCTAATACCATCTAAAGAAGAACATCCACCACCACATTTGGTAGAGCTAAGTCCCTAGAAAAAAAACTGTCAGTTACTTATAAAACCCCGTCGCTCAGTATATCTAATGCCAGTGTAGTCACTAGCAGGTAACATTATCAATTGTACCCCAATCTGTATTTGTAGATAAGCTGGAAACTTACTTATGGGGTATCTACGAAACACACGTAACAATTTATTTTTATCGCAACCCACAGAACGCTGCCCGCATACGAATGATAATTTTAAAACATCTCATATTTCAAGACCTCTCGTCAGTCATGAACAGGAAAATAAAAATGTAAGAAGCTTTGCAGGGTAGAAAATACGTTAAGAAATACGAGAATAGCTAGCAAGATGATTTTCACATAATTTCCGGGAAACCAAAACTTAGTTGTTGTGAAATTTTAACGAATCTGTATTGGTGATTGATATGAGAAGGTTGTAACGCGATCAGGATCAGTATCGACTGTTGTTTTACGAGACACTTCACCAGTTCCCCAAGCCATGAGTTCGTGTAACTTAAAGAAGTCTATTAAGTTACTGAAACTTATCTACCAAACGTTAATTTAGCCTTATATGACCCAAATAAGAATTTTCACAGAATAAAATAGCATATCGTTTTTTTTTTTACTTTCGTTTATTTTTATTACATATTATACGTAAGAATCTATTTATGAATCCTAGTGAACCTCTTACGCCCGGTCGTTGAACAGAAAATTGTTTTGCTCCAGCTAGTCTTTCAACTTACATATTTATAGTTTTTTTATTTAGCATGGTTTTATTACCTGTAACTGTGTAACAAAATATAAGGAAATATAAATAATTTTATCCATTCTTAGATAAAAAATCTTCGTGAAATTTGTTACGTGCGTATTAATTATACTCGTATAACATAGCTTGCGGGTAGGAAGAGAAAGCTTAGAATTTGCTACTAGTAAATGTGTTGGGTTTGAACTCGTTAGATACTCATCTTGAATAAATAAGGAATACATGTCAGCCGACATTATAGAAGATGTGGACGGTGAATGATCAGTCACCGAAATCTTTATATTGGTACAATAAATATTCCATAAAATTAATCAATTTAAAATAAAAATCAAGCTTGATCTATCTATCTTACTGTTAGATCCTTAAATTCGATTATCGAATATCGATATCGATATTTATAAAAACTGATGTTATAGTCACTTTTAGAAAGGAAAGCGTAATTTTATTTAAATAAGATAAGCAGATAAGTCTGCGAAGATTGTCACATCAGCCCTATTCAACATTATCCAAAATATGCTACATATTAACGAGTAATCAACAGTTATTCCCGAGTGGGTGTTTAATCAAAGCTATGATAATTAGAGTGCTGCATGGATTTGGAGCTGTGCCAGTGAACTGGTAGTCTAGACCATTAGGTCTGGCCGCCATTATGTCGCAATTTAGAACGTTGGAACTTCTGCCATCTATGTACCGAGAAGGAACAATGTTTGTGACAATATTGTTGTCAATATAACAACATTTAAATTTGAAGTATTTTTTTATAATACACGATCTTGTGTACGTGACTAAACCCGTTAAAATATTATTTATACTCTTACATATTATTTTATTTTGTACCATTTTAAAAGATTAACTTAAAAAAAAAGCTTTTTAGTGCTCTACCATTTATCAGGAATACCTTTAGAAAGATCCTCTTATTTATGCTACACATTTGTATTTCATTTAATAAAAGTTTTTAAGTAATGTAATGATGATTATCTTTAGTATAATATCGTAAATGTAAATTTTATTTTGTTTTAATTTTATTCAAACTTTTGAACTTTGCAAAAAAGATATAGAAAGGAAGATGAACTTAATTCTTAACCAATTCTTTTCCAGTCAATATTTGATAATAATATAATAAGATAAATATTAGGTATATAAATATAGTATCAATAAAAATAAAGTAAATATACCTCGTTATATATTAAACCCTGTTAACGAAAATTCTAAGAACGTGAACTTTACCAGCTGGATGAATATTTACTTGTAAATACATGTACATTTTGGGTCTTGGTAGATTATAAATTCCCAATGGGACGTCTATACTAGAAATCCTAGTGAGAGAATAAAAAAATATATAATTTATATATTTATTAAACAGAGGGTCCATGAAATCAATTTTATAGTGAGGTACAAATGAAGCAGGCATATTTTGAAACGCAAATAATTTTTATATTTATTAAATAATAACGAACAGTCGGTTAGTTATTATAACGTAAAGCTGTTCAATAGAGTGACATTAACAGAATTGTAGCATTAGTCCTAACAAATAATTAATTTAACGATGTTGCTGAAAACCACTATAGGTGATAATTGCGCAAACAAAAATGCGATTTAAAGACCAATTTGACATTTTGTTGTTTTATCTTTAATGGTTCATTTTTTTTTATTTTGTTGAATGCAACTATATAATAAAACATTAATATCTAAAGAAGACGTAAACGTTTAAAGTTCGTTTCTGAAACTTGACTGTAAATATAATAAGTATGAAAAACTGCAATTTTAACAATACAGAAGAGTATCAAACCGTACATCAATATTTTTTACTCTCAATTCGATATGAAAGCGAAAACACCCTGACCTAATTGTCTAAGTTCGCGAAATAAGACTCATTAAAACATACGTTCGTGGTCCTACAACTGGTGTCAATTGAACGATTGACCTAATTAAGTATCATTGGAAGCCGGCGAAACTTGTAGAAGTTATAGTTTCCGTAGGGGACGCGATAAGTAGGTAAAAGTTCATTAGAGCTATGCTGGTCCTCAGAAAGTTTCTATTATACCGATATTTATACTCGAATAAACAGTAAGAAACATGTTTAAAACAAGGTTTTTGTAACTTTAGTTTTAATCGGAGATAAGCGATAAGATAATCCATATAATAAGAGAAAGTATTTCTAATGAAATGACTGACAACCTGAAGAAGACAGCGGGTATTCGCTGGTTTCAGAAGGCTCAGGATCAGTCTGAGTAGTGCAAATTAGGGGAGGCCTATGTCCAGCAGTGGACCTTTAAAGGCTAATAGATAGATAGATTTCTAATTCAGTTTGCAAGATCATACAAATAAAGTACCAAACAATATTAAGTAAAAGCTTATAAAATATACATCATTTGATTGCGACGGAAAGTTTTGACCAACTGCCCTTTGTCCTTTGACAGACATTGATGACGAAAATTATTAACTTAACAACGTCTTTATGTTTCAAAGTTATATTATGACATGACAGATTAATTACACGGGTGAAAACTCGATATAGTTCCCTTCACTAGATTAAAATGGTATTTCATTATCGGTCGCCTCCAGGCAGCTTAGAAACTTTCAACACTAAATTTATCCCAAGTAATCTGCAACTGAAGCAACATAGCAGAGTGCATTGTCTCAACTCGTCGTACTATAAACGGCTAAAGGCATTCCTGTATATTTAAACTTGTATCGTTACTAAACATTTTTAATGCAGAAGGATACTCACGATTTATATATTATTGTACTGATATTTTAACGAGTTACATGGATTATGGTACCTAATTGTAACTGAGTCCAAATATTGCTATAATAAGGTAGAAAAAAATATAAAAGGACATTGCAGTACTAGTAAAATGTAGGTATGTAAATATCTTCATCATCAATCCCTGTCATCATCACAACTCACAACTATCCCATTGCTGGGCTCGGGTCTCCTCACACAGTGTAAGGGGTACAGGCTATAGTCCACCACGCTGGCAAGAACTCGAGAACATTTTGGAGAACTATCGAATGTGCATGTTTCTTCACGATGTTTTCCTTCACCGAAATGCATGGAGAATTCCGGATACCAACGTAAGAACCACTAAGCTATCACTGCTGCAGCATCAAGACCTGTAATCCCAATAATGGGCTCGGGTCTCAAAAAAAGGTAGCAATCCACGGTATATGCCTTCTACGGAATAGAGAAATTCATACACCATAAAGAAAATCGTGGAAAAACTCAGGTCCTGCACACTTTCATCGACGAAGGGAATTACAACTAGCTTTTATTAATGCTAATATTAAATATATTTAAACTATATGTATTTTATTTGTAATCATATTAATTAACTTATTTAAAAACGATATTATTACTTCACTAGACAATCATTTCTGATAAATAAGATTTTTTCAATATTACTAAAAATAGCATATTTGTACACATGGATCCAATTCCTAATTTAAAACAACAAGAAGCTTAGCAATATTATGATAAACAATGGAATTAAGAAGATCAGAGGTCCGGATTTCGACCCCTGATCTATAATTACTTTCAACATAATTAGGAAAGTTATTGTCTTAAGAATATTTCTTTTAAGAATGGAAAAAGTTATCTTTATAAGCTATTTATAAGTCTTAATTATATTAGAAAGATTTACGCAGTTATTTACGCATTTCACAATGTCACCAGGTAGGTGACGGCTTCGCTTGGATGTGGGAATCAGCGGTATATGTTTTTGAATAGCTTACATTGGATACAGCAATCAAATACCAACGCGTTTTTCCTCAATAATAAATGGTATCACTTAAAATTAAAATGCATTGTATTATGTGGAAACGGTTTAACAGTGAGATGACATTTGCCAAGATTCATTTTAATAATAAAAATCTGTTTAAATACAAAAAACTGTCTTAATTGATATAGTTGTTTCGAAAAAATCAATGACATGCAGATATATATTTGTATTTCATTGTTTATATATATATATATACAAGAATTGCTCTTTTTAAGGAATCGAACTAATAATTATGCTTATTTTCTATGGCAGCATCATTTAATTGGGACTCACGAAATCTCCCGTTAAGTTCCTGGTCGGAGCAGATACGGAATAAATTAATATTTGTTTAGGACGCTTATCATTTCATCTTCTCGCTAGGAAACTTGACAAATCAATTAATAAACGAGGATTTCGAGTGAAGGGCGATCAGTTTTACGAAATTAACTTTAATGTGATGTAACAATCATAAAACCTTCAATGACTTGAACCAAATTAGTGTGACCTTAATAGTGTCAATATAAAATCTATTCATTAAACATGAATTGTGTAACAGATAATCTATATAATTAACTTTTTCCGTGTGTAAAATGTTGAACCGTGGATATATAGATGTACTAAACGTATTATTGCTATTGTTATATTTAATTATTTATGAGTCGGATAAAAATATTCGTCTCTATTTCATCTTATATACTTTAGGCGTTCGTGGGGTATCTAGTACGAGTGGAAGATTACGCTTTTACACTTTATCTGATTTACTAAGTAAGGAAATAAATTCATTGTAAAAACGAAGGAATAATTTCGTGTTGACTCGTCGAGTGTCGAAAGAAGACTGCGTTAGCGATGTACATTAGAACGGATTACGTCACCGGTCTGTCGAGGCCGCACTAGCGCCTTCCGTTTTCATTTGACTGGACGCAACTTATAGACAGCATCCCAGTGCCTTCCGCGTCACTTGAATTAACCGAATGCGACGTATTTATTTTTAACTGTATAATGTTAAAACCGATACTGGTCGATGTCTGTAGATGGAAGATTCGAGAATAATTATAAGTAAACCTATTTATTGTCGCCTGCGACAATCATCAGGATAATGAACGCATAAGCTACTAAATTTTGTTCTTCTCATTTTAGCTCTTAATATTATGTTTCATAATCATAAATAAACGCTGACACACTCATACCCCCGCAGTAGGATATACCTGTGTCGCGGGTGGCATGGACAACACAAACATCACGTCACTGATACCTATGACCCGAAAACAGATATTTATCGTCACATAAATATCTTCCCCGGCCGGTAATCGAACCCAGGACCCCTCGCTTCGCAGGCAGGGTCACTACTAATAAGGCTCCGTGATTGAAAGTTAATTTTTAGACAAACTTAGCGATAGTTCATTTTATCACTTTCCATCAAATTCACTTTGTGTAACCAGAGCAGAATATTCTTTAGTTGTTCTATTTCTGTTCACAGCGAGTTAAAAGAATAAGAAAGAACGATGCAAAGATCAAGAAGGACCTCTCTAATTCCAGCCCATTTCATTTGGCCGAAATCATCATAACTCTCCAGTAGATAAAAAGAAAATCATGATATATTTATGGACGTTCTCAATATTATATTTATCCATAACCTTCAATGCATTTGCTCACAATATTACAATATTTATTAGTATTATCTAACCCAGTATCTTATCTAGAGATTATAGATAAATATGTATATATTATTGAAAAGAGGCACGCGATTGATCTCATAAAGCTTCATTTAATATACGAAGCCTTAAAAAATGTTAAAAACATATTACTTATTAGCATTTTCGTGGAAACGTACGTAAGATGGAACTTTGAAGAACTCAATGGCACACTCATTGATATGCCATATTATTTTAGTAAGACCACGATATTTTAAGTGAGTCGCAACCTTGTTGTTTATTTTAACGGAACCCATTAAGTTTGGGTCAGCAGACAAACGAGAAGTCCTTATCCTTAATGCTAAGGGATGGCTATTAAAATATGTATATACCTATGTATGAATCCCAGTTATATTATAAAACCCAAAATAATTTATTACTTCAAAAAAAACATATCTGTGTACTTATGTACGCACGTAGCAAGTTATGATTCCTTAACGTGATAATGTCTTTCTAAAAAAATATCCTTTGTATTATCCTGTGTTTGTTAGAAAACAACACTAATAGTAAAAAGAAAGTTTCAATATATATATAAATTTGTGATAAACTCCTCGGACAAGCTACAATTTGAGCAGAAAACAAAGACGATAGGGTTAAGGGTTTGTTCTCAAGCCTAACCTTTTTGAAAAAACTCAGAACGTTTTTTTTTTCAATCTACTTGATATCCGTGTGTGGCACGAAATCTGTGAATATTGTAACTTACTATAAGTAGTACTACTACCATTCAACCTGTAATGATTTAACCTTAGTGTTTATTCAATCTGGCCATAATGAAGCTACGACACGGCAAAACAACATACGCGTAAATAGCGTTAGTAACCTTTTAACGCTACAATGCATCCACAAAAATACGAACATGAATTGAGATGATAGTGTGGTTAGATTGTAGCTACTTCGCAACATACTAGCGTCTGTCACAGCAACTTTGCACATAATTGGTTCTATCACAGCGATATCACGCATTTAAATTGTAAAATGTTCCACGTGTGAATATTACTATGCAATCTCATACAAATAGCGCGCATTTGTATGAGATTGCAAAGTATTCGCTAAAATTGTTGTGCGACATTTGATTACGTCAATGTCACACGTGTATTCAGACACTTAGAATCTAAGCGCACTAACTTAGTAAAGCCTATTAACCCTTCACTCAAAGACACCCACATATAATCTAACGACACAGACGCTGGCAAATTATTTAAATCCTTTATCATACGCATAACAAATAAGAAATGAAATGATAAACAAATGTTTGAAAATGATTTATTCAGGCTAGTAAGGAACCGTGTTTAATATTTGACGTCGTTTAGACGGTTGTCGGATCAAGAAACATTCAAATCATTTGCATTAAGCTCATGGTTTTATCACGATTATATTTTTAGTTCAATATTTTTACGAAATGAAGTCATTAAGCGTGAGGCAACAGCCAGAAAACGTTTAGTGCCCTCGAAACGAGCTGAAGTGGCTGTTATGAAATCGCTATAAAATGTGTAAAACGGGGTTATGTAGATGAAAACAAATGGGTGTGCTTCCTGGCTTCAGGCAAAAAGTTGTTTAGACGTCAGAAAGTTTATGCATGAGCTAAATATATACTTAAACTGTGGAGGAGATGCATCTCAACATAATTCTTTTTGGGATGCTTTGTTATTTTCGCCAAACTAAATTCACATGAGAAACCTAGGGCCGTGTGAGAGTTACTATGTGTTGAAGAATTACATTAGTTGTTTTCTCTAAATTCATATTTTAGATACAATTTAGATATGAATATAATAGATAGTTAAAGTGGCAATGGGCTGGCCATATAGTAAGAGAGACCGATAAACGTCGGAGAAGAAATTCAAGGATTTGAATGGCGTCCATATGTCGGGTAAAAGACTGTAGGTCGCCCGCAACCAAATGGATTAACGACCTGAAAAAGACAGCGGATATTCGCTGGATTCAGAAGGCTCAAGATCGGTCTTAGTGGCGCAAATTAGGGGAGGCCTATGTCCAGCAGTGGACCTTTAAAGGCTGATAGATAGATAGAACAGATACCGTGTGTTATTCACTGACAGTGTGCCGTAAGCCTATGTTCACACGGCGATTATTCAATACGATATTTTCAAATACGTACATGATCTTACTATATACGAGACAGTCGTTCATATGAGTACGTATAGATATACGAATAGTAACCGTGTGTACCTAACGTAAGCCGTTTCTCGTCAGTGGTAGTCTACCTTTACGAAAAATTAACCTTAAAGAACATATCATACTTTTGAAAGGTTAAAGTCGCTCCCTACTCGTTTTTCCGACCGGAACTGAAGAAAGTGACGCTTTGCGCAGAATTTCCGTCTTTTTACAAAAGCTCATAATGGCAGCATTATTAAACGGCCTATTTCAGCGGCTTCCTTAGGTTTTGTTATCAATATAGGAGCTAAAACATTTTTTTTTCATTTTTTAGTACGTAAAGTAAATAGTACACTCCAAGCCTCTTCTATGAAAAGAACATAACATAGGAGCAGAAAAGAGCCTTAAAAATCACAATTGCATACAATATAACCTCTGAAGCGATCCTATATCCTGTTAATAATATTCAAATGCATGCAAATAGCTCAGTTCCACGGGAAGTATTCCATTACCAGCGCACCCAGTTAAAATTCAAGGCTCTTTAGCAACTTGTTGTGCAACCAGTGCAATATTAAAGGGATTTTGGTCATTAAACATTACTAATTTCTTACTAATTAATAAGGATATTGCTTGGCAAGTCGGAATGCTTTTAAAGACGATTTTACCTATCGCTTATTCCTGGTTAATAGATTACTCTATAGTAGGACTTTTTTGCGTATAAAGAGAGATATAGGTTCACATTTCTACCTTTGGAGTTGAAATATCGTTTCGGATTAGACCCGTTCACGTAAGATAAGTGAGTATATGTAAATTCACATGAAATGGAAACTGTTCGTTTACCAGCAGTCAGTTTTAGATAGAACTAGCTGACCCGGTAAACGTTGCCATATACACAACTTCTAATAATAATGAACTTTAATTAAAATAACTGCTATAAGCAAGCAAGAAGCTCTTTATCGAAATAGAGTGAAAAACATTCACAAAAAAGACAATAATTAATCAGCTATCGAACGGAATGAAAAATGATGAAAATTTATGGTTGTATGTATTTTCAAAGCCACATTGTAAAGAAATAAAAAATAATATCTTTATCTCATATTTATTAAAAAATATGTTAAGGGTGGACGACCCTTATGACTTAGGGGTATGAAAAATAGATAGTAGCCGATTCTCAGACCTATTGAATATGCAAATAAAATTTCATAAAAATCGGTCTAGCTATTTCTGAGGAGTATGGTAACTAACATTGTGACACGAGAATTTTATGTATAAGATATAGCCACAATTCTGCAGATTATGGTCAAGCTACTGATTTCTTTGTTTTTGAATTATATTAATGGTCTAAAACGTGCGTTCAGATTTGTTAGATTTGGAACGCATGTAATATGTATTTTAGTCCACTCTTAATAAAACATAGTGTAAAGATTATTTTAAGTATCACTAACATATCATCACAGATATCAATAACAGATCACGAACACAAATTGTGTACTTTTTCCTGTCTGTGGCAATAAATGATTAGTTTTTATAAACTTTAGCTATTTACCACAGAACATATAAAGTACGTAACTATATATTATACTTATGTTTGACTACTCATTCTATTTCGAACTAGGCACTATACTTGTCATAGTAATGATGTTTTGTATGAAAAATAAAAAGATGTAACATCAAAACAATTGCGACTATAAAAGCTGATATCATTTTTTCTTAAAAGTACCTAAATTCTGTCAAAGTCTGTTGTTGACAGCATTGTGTCAAAAAAACTGCGTCTTTTTCACTTTCGCAATGAAAGCGAGTGCTCTCGAGACAACAATAAAGCTATCTGCAAAATATGCAAAAGAGCGCCATAAACTGTCAGCGAAGATCTTTTTTTAAAAAAAGATTAAGATAAAGGGCCGTCCATCATTCTTCGACTATAAATCGGCGTTCGTATTAAATACAGCTTCTATAATTCAAGTTTTTTTTTTTAAATAGACAAAAACATACCGATTCAGTCATCTGTAATGTTAATCGTTTTCTTCGGTTTTGGTTGTTGTAAAAAATATCTTGTTCAAAATACATTGTTCTTAGTATCATAAAGAAAACCCTACCACCAATTACGCTGACTTCCGTAGCCTCTTAAGATACTATGATCTGCCGTCATGGGACTAGGGTCAGTATTCTACAATAAGCCAACGGAATACAGTCAATCAATTCAATACTTATCCAGAAAATCTATCCACATGGCAAAAAGCTGGAGCTTGACAACAATAAAACTAACGCCATCTAGTTTGTAGAAAAGGAAGATCTCCTATGTGGTTAAGGATGAGATCTATAAAACGTATTGGAGCTTTGATCAGACTTGACTTACAAAAGTATTAGCTAAGTTTATACTTAGCAACAACGGTTTCCGAATATGTAGATATGCCATATACAAATTGTGTAGAGCTTAAACTAACAGAGTGTTCAAGTCGGGAACAGTCGTGTTCCATTCGTTCATGTTCGTAACATTTATATAAACTAGCATTAAAAACTTTTATAGCGAGAAATAGGTTTCGACGCGCCTTCAACGTACATTCATAATTTACTGTCTATGGGGAGTCCTTCTGAGATGAGAAGACTGACCGATATCGGGAGCACTGTTGAATCCACTTTTCATTTTTGTAACTGGATAAATAATTGTAACATCCTCGCTAGTATACAGATAATATTATTCCGTAGTAATTGGAGAGAACAGTAGCTAGGGGGTAAATGAGGGCCAACCCTAAATACGATCAGAGTTTAATAAAAATACTTAAGCCTTCTGCCGTAGACACGGTAGCCACCTTAATGTCGTCGGTGTTTAGTCAACACGTTGTATGAATAACATTTTATCCTCGTTCTAAATTTAAAATATTTTAAAAATGGATTAAGTGTTGTATAACGTAATTCATTTATGTATATTTTTATTCTAATGCAAGAATTACCTGAAATTTTTACATAATAATGTGTTCTTGGAATTATGTAATATCTCGGAATTTTATCTGATTCACTTGATTTATAATTATATGAATTTAGTAATCAGTATTTCTACTTAGTTATAACACAAAAAAATAAAGGTATTAATTACTATACGTCTTCGAATCACTATTATATTTAAATCTTGACACCCCTAAGTCTAATGATTCTAAGTTATATTGACAATTATGAAGTAAAAAATACTATGTCATAAAAATTTACAAAAAACTTATTTCAAAAATTAAATTAATATTGTGAAAATAAAACCATAAAATAATTAAGAACATTTTAAATAAAAAATAAAATGAAATCAATCAAAACCCAACAATAATCTAAAACAAAAGCAGTAAAAACAATAGTTACTCAACTCACTCCGTTCAAACAGAGGGCGCTAATAACTACATAAAGACAATACAGGGGAGAACGGCGTTGAAATATGAAATTACTTCCAAAGGAGCCTACCGGTGATAATGTAAGTAAACTTTATTTATCCGCCAAAGGTTCCTTTATTACTCCAACAGATTATACCCCCCTTTCCACCCTTTTCCCTCTCTTCCGTTCAGTTGTAAGCCCCTATTAACTGGGGGGGTACGCATTGTCTCACACCGAACAATCTTATCTTTACTTACCTACGTGGGTGCGCTTAACATAAGAGCAAGGAAGGTATGAAGATATACTTCATATCTCTTGAGAAAGAGGTTATTGTTAGAAGAAGTTTTCATTACAGTGTAAATGTTGGAGTTTGTTTGATAGTTTGAGCCTCAAGGGTTTATATTTTCTGTACTCCAGGATGAGGTTAACGATAGTACTGATGTTGTTATGTTGTTCGTAATATAGCTATTAAAAAAGTTTTTTTTTTAAGTTTTTGTTTTGCTTAGTTTTCAGTTTAATAAATATGCATACCTATACCAATCTACAAGTTACTAAAACTAAGCATCTACGAACTAGCCGTTTAAAGACGGACGGACATAATGACGTTATAAATTCTCCGTTAAGACTATAAAACCCTAACCTGTAACCTACTTTAATTACAATTAGTCGTATTTCAGATTTTTTTAAAACTCCTAATTCTTCATGAAATTATTTCAAAATGTTTTTAAATTAGAACATTTTACAGTATATGCACAAAATTTTTATTATTTAATCATCGATACATCATCACCATCACAACCCATAACTGTCCCACTGCTGGGCTCGGTTCTCCTCGCACAATGTGAGGGGTACAGACCATAGTCCTCCACGCTGGGTAAGTGCAGATTGGCCGACTTGACACACCTTTCGAGAACATTATGGAGATCTCTCAGGTGTGCAGGTTTCCTCACGATGTTTTCCTTCACCGAAGCAAGTGACAACTTGTAATACGCACATAACTTTTTGTAAAACTGAGGTGCGCGGAGGATTCGAAACCACGACTCCGCGTCCGGAAGACTAACGTTAGAACCACAGGATTATCACTGCTTGTAATTCTTAAAATAAAATTTTACGCAACTGAATAAGTTTAATTTCATTAATACCAGGTAACGCTGTGCTCTACATATCAAGAATATTTGAATACTATAGTGTCATCTATAAGCTTGGCTTCTAACTGAAATATACATGTATGTTAAAGTGCTTACTACATATAAAACACCGCTCAATCTCCCAGGTACTTTACATAAAATAACGAAGAATATACCACGAAGAGTATTTAATTTTCTCAGAAACGTCGCTGACCTCATTACGCCAAGTCATATGTTATCACAACATAATTTTATTTATGTTGAGTTTTTCAGGAAATAAGTACTTAATAACTTAAATAATTGCGGAAGCGACTTACTCGTTTCACTCTCATACCCTGAAAAGTTTTGTAATAATAATGAGGAGTAAATATTATATTTCCAAACTTCCTCAATATTGTGTGTCTTCTTATTATACCGTAAATTGAACCGAATACCTTCTAATATTCCTGAACATATTGTTTTGAGTTTATTACGAATAAATACATTTTATGCGTTGTCTAAAACTGCTGATCAAGTTTAGTCTAAGTGCATAGCTTTTAACAACGATTTTAGTATAGGATTAAATTAGAGTCTAATGTAGATCTTCGGATATAGACAGTGGAACTCTTAATAGCTAATAGCAAATAACCCACGATTACTGCGATCATTTGTATTGCTAATATTAATATTTCAAAGCCATTCGACGGCCCCGTAGCCTAGTTGGTAGTGACCCCGCCTGCGAAGCGAGGGGTCTTGCGTTCGATTCCCGTCCGGGGCAGATATTTATGTGACAGATAAATATTTGTTTTCGGGTCATGGGTGTTAGTGACGTGTTATTTGTGTTGTC
>DWPA01002446.1:0-15754 GCA_018251375.1 Calpodes ethlius
ATCTGCCCCGGCCGGGAATCGAACCCAGGACCCCTCGCTTCGCAGGCAGGTTCACTACCAACTAGGCTACGGGGCCGCCAAATGCACTATACGTTACAATGTATGTACTATATGTACAATTGTACTATACGTTAAAGTATAATACTCTAATTAGGTGATAAGTTTAATAAGTCAAATAAGTAGTTAGTAACACAGAATGAAACTAAAAATATCATGATTAATATAATGATTTGAGCATTATGTAAATAAATGTATGTCATTTTATGTTTCTACTACCGTCAAAGAAATGCGCTGTTTCGAGAAGAATAATTAACGTAATCATAGTGTAGTAGTGTTGCGTACTTAGAAGACAATGTAGTTGGTATCCATAATTGAAGTAACGTGTAATTAATAATTAATCATGTAAATTGTATTTCCTCGCCATAGCGTTAGCTTTGTTGGTATAAATAAATAAATAAGTACATAAAAATATACATAGATCTATCTATCAAACAGCCTTTCAAAGTCCTGCTGGACTTATGTCTTATATAATTGTCACCACTCCGAATTGCCTGGGTCTTCAGATAGCAACTGTTTTTCGCTCTCTTCTTTAGCACCACGTAGTTGGGGGACGATTTGTACTTATTCTATTGCGACTCGGCTGCCATTCGAGATCTGCGACCCTATCGGTCATCGGACTTGCGAACGATATGCCAGGTAACTGCAGTCGGCTAATTCTGCGCTGACGGTGACTGTTGGTATAAGTACTTCAAAATTACGAATCTTATCTCATAGCGGATAAATAAAACACGTACCTAAATTAAAACTACCATAATATGTTTTGTTATTCCTCAAACTTTTACATTAAGGCAAAGTAAATTCATGCAAGTTCGTACGTGAACCAATTTAGCTGCACGGCGGAGAAAGAATTTGAAATTGTATTTGCTGTGAAGTTGAGACAAAATTTAAGAATATTTAAGATTAATCATCCATCTGGTACGAGAGCCGGAACAGCTGTTTCAGTGACATTTCTCTGACAAATGTTAATCTGTAAATAATTATTCTGACGTGTTTGTTTGTTGGATACGCAAATAACGCTCGTATGTTTGTTGTATGATTTATAGGAATCTAAATCAGCATTGTTAATATTTGTGGCGTACTAGAATCCTCTGTAACGCTGTATTTTTCTTGAAGTCTATAGTTAAAAATTAGTCTGAAGTTTATTTTTCTAAATAGGGACCTACAAAGGCTAAATAGATATAGTAACTGAATTGATTTGACTGAACCTTTGAAATTGAAGTCAATTCAAAAAGTGCACGCGTATTTGCGTATACTGTGTGAAGTGTAACTGTTTTACGATATATAATTTAATTTATGTATTTATTAACCATTATTTTAATTCGACTCAACTCTCTGTCTACGTTGACTTCAAATTCAACTACTTTAGCTTTATTGTGTTTGTGGCATTCTCATAAAGCCGTGACTGTAAAATGTTTCAAGAAAACGTTGCATTTTTCTTGTCTCGTCTCTTCTACGTTGCAGAAGTTTCACTTGAATAATAAAGTAAGTAATAGTAAAGTAAATAGAGGTAATCAGATGAACATACTTTATATAATTACATAACTAGATAAATAATGAATAGAATTCCATGATTTGTACTACAACTGACAGAGTCGTTAGTTGCCTAATATTTATCACAAATTAGATGTCACCCTCAGCTTTAGCCCTGTGTGAAAATAAAACAGCAATAAAAAGGGTTACCGGTTCTATTCTATCATTGGTTGCTAGGCAACGCTGCGTTGTAGAACACTGTTTAATTTGACTGAATTATACATCGTATTGGATCATTACACAGAAATGAGATATTTTTTCGCAGTGAAAAGTAAGCTATGGTATTCTTCATTCTCTCAACCGCCTCAACTCTCTATAAGGGGGTTCCGTGAGGCCGTGGAAGAAGGAGAAACAAACACACTTTCGCGTTTATAATATTAGTATGGATGATACTCGAAATAACTCAATGATACTTTATACAAAAAAATATGCCATTGTATCAAATACTTATACCTATTTGTATAAAAATTTTAACTGTAAAATTATATTTAAAATACAAACAAATACTAGGATTTACTTTGTGGTCTCACTATTATAATTGAGTATAATTTTATTTCTTAGCCCACGTAGCACTAATCTTGTTTGCGGACCACGAGGTCTCAGGTTTGATGACATGTATGTGACATAGTTTATTCTCAGGTTGTTTAGTAATAAATAAGTAATAAATTATATAAAAAACGTAGTTATACTAAAATTATGTTAAACGCTACAAAATAGTTAAATACAATCTCATTACTTGCGAAACTTAAGACGTTGTAATACGTAGAATAAACAACAAAATTTAATACGATTGCTTTAACAGACAGACCAAACATTGGCGCTGCAAGCAATTAAGTAATTTACCGACGCAAGCTTAAGGAGCGTTTGAAAAATATTGCGAACATCGCGTTAAACTATATTGAACTGCACACCGTTTAAGTTTTCAATAGTGTTATAATTATGATGAGAAATTTTCAATCATAACTCTTAGTTATTTCTCATACAAGCTGATTAGAATCAAATCAAAATAAAGACACTCATTATATTAGTGAATACTACATCATTTTTCATTTGGACGTAGTTATGCAAAATAGATCCAACCACAAAATCTAACTTTTGAGAAAATAAGCCTTTTATAAAAATGATGGACTTCGGTGATCATAGCAACTCTGTATTTGAATTCGGATCAAGTTTGATTTATCTGGATAAATTCTCTTAAATTTTTCTTTGTTAATATGCAGGGTTTGATGATGAAAATGAAGATTCACTACAATAAAGACGCGTTTTTAGTTTTTTGAATATGATTATATTTTTGATATTAAAAAATTTAATATTTTAACTGCTTAACCTTACACGTAACCGTTTAAACATATCGCAGATTTTCAATTGATATATTGAAAACCTTACTAGCTTTTCACTTATCGAATCCATGCAATCAATAAAGCTTAACGCAAAGGCAATTTTAAACTTTGTCATTATACTTAGTCACTTATACGACTTGACATTAATAACCCCTTGCTACCCTTATCAGCATAATTGTTTCATTCACGCTCGTGAGGTTTAGCCTAATAATTTCTATATCAATTACTTGCATGACTGCATGTGAAGTAAATGTACTTATAATTGACGGTTTAGTACAAAGTCACACGTAATTCGTCTAGGCTTAATTTAAAAGTTTTTAATTGTAATGCATTGTTGTAAATTGGAAAATAATTCTTCCTGAGAAATTACTCTCGCTGTTTTAATTAATAAATAAAACGTTAATAATAAACGTTAACACACTCATACCCCCGCAGTAGGATTCGCTATGTCGCGGGTGGTATGGACAACACGAATAACACGTCAGCAACACCCATGACCCGAGATTTGTTCTTACAAAGTTACTAATAAAGGTTTTCAGAGTTATCCTCGTGTTGTGGGTGATTATGTTTTATTTGACCACCCTGGTCAAAATAGGACTGTACTGAACTGTAACATAGGAAACACTAGTCTGGTCTATATAGTCTTTATTTGTTTAACTCTGTGTAATTATGGTGTAAATACAGATTTAATTCGGTTTGATAAACTGATTGAACTAATATGAAAAGGTACTTATGTATAAATAATTTATGGCATATTAAAAAATATACGGAAAAAAGAATTAGCTTCTAGCAAAGGCGATTATTTAAAAATTTAATTAAAGTTAGGACAGAATGCCACGTCTAATAGGTTTGTCTTCCCAAACTTTTGTCATAAGTTAACTTTAATCACGAACCGCGGAAATTAAAATTTATTTTAAAATAACTGTTAAAGTTATACGGCAAGGGCTGAGTCAAAAGTAATTACTTAATCTCCTCACCTCTCTCAAGTCTCAATAATGGCTGAGTGTCGGGAGTTTAGTACTGAAACTTTTTTCATCATTTGTTCATTCATATTCCGATGTTAGCCCATTAATGGCGATTGGTAATCCGTTGATTCGAACCACATAAACTACAAAAAAATGTATACTGCTAGATATTTATTAAAACTAGAGACCCGCTCTGCGCTCTAAATTCGACCGTAATTCATAATGTCAAAGGAGTAGTTCACATTGACAGTATTTAATCTTTTAAACTCTTTTCAGATTGATTTACCATAAACAAAAGAATATATGTGTTTTATTTCCCGTGTGCGTGTCAAATGCATAGTAGTGTGCAATGTTTTATTTATCGATTTAATGTACTTTATCAGTATTATTATTGAAAAATATTATCTTTCTGCACTTCGCCTACATATAAACTATAAGTGTGCCAAATTTCATACTCCTCTGTCCGTGCAATTTTCGTAAACGGATCCAAAGTTTTTGCTTCACGTATTAATATATAGATTTACTATTTGTGATTGTATTAAGATATGTTGTCTGTGTGCGTAAGTGTTTTGAGGTAATCAAATAATATAATTATTTTGGAGAAGTTAGTAATGAAAGACAAGTTAACCCGATCGGTTGTGTTTTAATTACTTACACGACTCTTCAGTGGTAGCAAAACAGCATCTTTATTCTGGGTACACACGGCAAATATACGGTGCGTTATTTTAACATTTATAGTCCAACTCGACTGCAGTGACAACAGAAAGTGTATGAAAACGCAAAAACTGGTCACACCGCATAGTCGCCGAGTGAACGAACACTTAAGCTCTACTCAATCACACGCACACATGAAAGTTTCTGTATGAACGCAATACGTGTATATACTGATGTTATCTAAAGTCCAATAAAGAAACATCCATTCGAATGACAGTTACATATATTATCACCGGTAATAAAGTTAAAACTTCAGATACGTATGTTAACTTCAGAATGAAAATAACATATAGATATTTACTGATTAAACTACGATCTAGTGTAAAAAATTTAAGTCAATCAATCACCTACTTTTTGAGTTTTGCGGAAACAAACATACGGAATCAGAAATGTATGTATAGATTTCAATAGCAACGGTTAAACTAAATTTTAGCGCCCCGATAGCTATCACTGTAGATGGGATGAAGACCGCCCATTGCATAAACATGAGTCACTCGGAAACAAAATACAGGTCTACAAATTCATCTTCATTTTATTTATCGTACGCAATAAATTCTTTTGTTAAACCCGACGAAACAAAAGATTACAATAAAATTGATGTGTGTTGTGTGTATCAGTGTGTCTGTGCGTTTTTTTGTTTAAGACACCTAAATGTTTGTGTGCATCGTAGCTTCTAAACGACTGGATCAATTTAGATGCAATTTTAATTAAAATTTAGCTATATATTATAAATACCTGTTCAAACGTTTGCGGATAATCAGCTCATTTACTACTTAAAAAAGAGTTTTACTAACGTTAAAAGACCGATTGATTGAAATTAAATTCAATGAATACATCTTTTAAAAAATATTACAATAAATACTTTTTATTAAAACAAACATTCATAATACTATGTTAGAGGAATTTACTTTCGAAAGTGGTTTTATTGTCAGAGATTACTGATTTTTTTTATTTATCTATTCGCTTGTAGTGATGGTAGTACCTCACGTCAGGTAGGTGTTGGATTATCCAACAAGATTGTATTTTAAGCCTTGAAATGAAGTTTAAAGCCGTACTTATAGAATAAGAGCAAGAACGATCTCATGACAGGGTTTGTACAGGATATATCGAGTTTATAAATATTTACATGGTAATTCAGGAATACAAGAGATGTATGGTATAAAACATTTTTTACCAAAGGAAGACGGCGGCGCTGGAGATACGATCGTAATTCGTAGCGTCGAAGGGTTATTTCACATTGATGGTATTTAATATATGATTTTCTTTAATAAATATATTTGTAACACATTTTATATATAAAATTTAGCTTTCTACACTTTATATACGTAAACTCTATCAATACCAAAACTCAGGATAATGACTTAAAATAATATGTGAATTATTGGCGAAATTTAATCACTTCGTACCAATTACATAATTATATGTTTATTAATAATTTTATCATGTGTGACTGCTTGTTAACTAAATAAATTAAAGTTAAATACCTATTATAATTTTGGAGTAAATACGATTTCTAAAAGTAAAGTATATGTATTTAAAAGTATGTATAAGACATATGTATGTATAACGCATGTATAATGTAATATAGCACATATGTATAATGCATTTATATACGACCCGAATAGGTTAGCACGTCATTTATAAAGAGCAATTAAGAGTTCAATACAATTAAAATAAATTTCAGTATTCATAGAGAAATGGTACGTAAAAACCGCAATGCATAGCGCAATACAGAGCGCAGTAAGCGACATTGCAAATTGCGCCAAACGACCGTTAATCGGCAAAATGGCGGATTTTATTCAATTGGCTCATTAGAGTTGTGGCTCGTTATCTAACGCTGTGATCCATTCCACTCCATTCTGTTTTGCAATATTCGATATCCATAATTAGTTTGAATATTATCAAATCAGATCCGATTCAAGCATTTACCTATTTCATTAATTGAAGGGTTTGCGTATATCTAAAAGATGAGATTCATTTATTGAAATGATATCGAAGTATTGATTTAGTTCATAGAGTTTAGTCCAGTTGGTAGTGACGTCATTGGATTTCCACACAGGTATTAGAAGAAAATTATTGTTTTTTCTCCGTTTGCGTGTCTTATTTGTGCTGTCAATGCGCCCAGAAACACGGGAATTCATTTATTTAGAGTTTTTTCCGCCATCATGCCCCTCAACTCTAACAACTCGTAGGTACCGCAACTTTTAAGGAGATACGAAATGTGCTTTAGAGCTCTCCATACAGACAATTAGATTTGCTAGTGTTGCTCTCTGTAACTATGTCATTACTAATCTGATCTTTAACAGCTTGAAGATAAAGGTCATTATCGAACAACAGTTATATAGTTTATGGCCTAAGGTCTGACGATGGAGGTTGACCAGGTCGAGTGGTCATCAGAGGAGCATTAGCTAGGTTTGCCTGGAGTAACTATTTATATAAATCCAATCTATCCGATTGAGCTGAAATGTTGTATACATATGTAAATCGAATGACACAGCAATATGGCACAAAGCTAATCTAATGATGTAGACGCAATTGGACCTTAGGAACACTAAACCAAAAGGTCGCAAGTTGACGAAACTGGTCTTAGATGATAGTCAGGGTCTGATTATAAATCCGAGGATCGTTAAAATAAAAACGTGAACTTATTTTTCAATAAATTTTAATCTTCATTTAAAGAATATTTAAGAAGGATTAGAATATCTTAGAAGTAAGCTTATTCCATTGTTTGCAGGAATATGTCGTGGAAATCGGGTACCAGAAATTCATATTTAATTTCATCCTGCACATGTTAATATGCTAATCACATTCATCGTAATATATCTTTAAATTGGTTACCTTTTGAATAAACTTTATCTAAAACGTCAAAGACAGCCGTTCGATTAACGACTAATCTATCCCCCGATCTGAATTAGAACAGTGAATTGATGTTTTAATACTGTAACGAAGGATAATAAGATTTTATTTTACACATTATGTAAAATAAGTAGATATAATTATAATAATTTTAGGTTTATCTGTATAATCTAGGCCTCTTTATTTGTTGGTTGGTTCGTTCAAGACCTTATAAACCCTTTAGGACGGTTTCGAATGAATATCGTGTTATATTAGAGTTACAATCGCTTGAATAAATGGCGAATGCACGATGAATAAATGAGATAAGAATATAAGCAGCTAAAAATAAAAATTATCGTTTCGTAAAATGCAGCTAAAGATTTAATGTGCATTTAATTTTGCCGGATTATAATGATATGCCGTTTTTTACAGGATACCTAAAGAAATATCTACATACACCCTATATTTACAAATAATACCTACTTCATTGATCAATTCGTATTCCCATCTCTGTCTTTGGCATTATTAAAGAAACTGGAGTGAAGTAGATAGCAATACAAACAATCGATCCTCTCTTTCTAGTTCACTGTGAGATCCCATAGTATCCAATGTCACCCCCGGAGTAACCAATTACCGTGACGCGTTAACTCGTATCAACTGTTAACAAAATAAAGAATATATTCGATAATATACACGTAACAGCGAGCGCAGAGTCAAATGACACAAAGGGTTCTCCTTCCCATAATACAAAAATTATCGCTTCACAAATTTAGCCTTTTGGGAGTCGTAAAAATCGGTCATGTTCATGTAGCGTCGATGTATGGCCATAAAATATTAACCGCTGGTCTGTTTTATACGTGAATATGTCTATATATTGACACGAAGTTATTTGTTTTTGTACTTGACGTTGAAATTTACTATATTTTTGCCGTGAACGTCACCTATTTTAACAGAATTTAAAAGGCTTTTGTTTAACAACAATATTTGTTTGGATTAAATATTTCAGGATGAATTTAGAACCTTGCTTAAAACGGCTATAGTTGTAATGTGTAACTTTTTCAAGTAAGCCTTTATAGACTATCAGGATAAGATGAAAATGTTGCCATTTATGGAATTAAATGAATATATGAATACGAAACTATATTGCATTTTTGTTTCTAGTTTTTCCTTGGCATTCAAATTTACAATAATAACTTTTAAAATAATTATATTATATGTCAATATTTCGACGCAATTGCAAAGATTAATTATAAGTTAATAAATTTTCTTACTAAAACTACCAAACACCTAACAATATTTGAAGTTACATCTCTTATTACTCGTATATTACAAAATCGTGTGACGATTGTTCTAGTTGCTTCTATAAACGTCATAAACATAACTCGGCTCGATAAACAGCGATATAATTTTCGACAGCCAACCATGAGAGGTACAGCTGTCTCCTTCTGGCTTACACTTCTCACGGTTCACCCACCCGTGGGGTTTGGTGTAACTTAAAAGATTACAGCTTACCACTCCCACTAATTTTCTCCTAGCTTGTAGTTCAATTTGAACTACTGTTGTTTTCTTTTTTTTCTTTCTTCTTCTGAATTATGAATGTTTTCCTTATGTCCTTTATAGAATCGTAAACGATACATGTTATCATGTGATGATCTTTAGCAAAGTTGTGTATGAGCCAACGATGGTTTCTAAGTTAATACCACCACATTTGAACAGGTGGCGCCACTGTTATTCCAATTAATTTCATATATTTCCATGGCTGCTCGTGTCGGCGTAGCAACGCGCGCAGGGTTCAGCTAATTGTTTATAAATATATTCAATATTTATACCCTCGGCTGCACCCGCACGGTAAAAGAACAGCAATAAACAGGTTGTCGATTCCTTTTTATCCTTAGATAGCGCTTTGTTGTTGAACACTTTCTTTAATTTGACTGAAATATACATCCTAATGGATCTTCCCACAGAAATTAAATGGGTTTTCGCGATAGAAAGCCTATTCCACTCTATGGCACTCTTCATTCTTCCAACTATCTCCACACAAAAAATATACCAAAGCAACGATCTGTGAAGCCGTGAAAGAACAAACAATCAAACATACAAATTGAAATTTGCATTTATAATATTAGTATAGATCGTTGAGATCAGATCTGTTAAGATTATATGTATAATTAAGTTAAAACGCCGTCTGGTGTATCCTGGTATAGTTTCGAAAAACGGTGCGTCCTTATGGAATAACTATTGGTGTGGAGATAGCTAAGAGGATGAAGAGGGAGATAGGCTAGTCTTCGCCGCGACACGGGTTAACATATAATTTAAACTGTATTTTTAAACGTAATTTCAGTTCTTTATTTATTCCAATGCTTGTCTTGGTTTTTGAAATGGTCCTTGATATTAATTTACAATCATTTATAGACTTCAATCGAAACACTTTAAACATATAAAATTAATACAAAAATAATCACTAATTTCCAGTATGAATAAAAAAAGTATAAAAATTAATATTTAAACGATAATCCCCTTTAATATGAAACTCGCTCCAGATTGTAATTGAAACCATACCCCCAAGCCCTGTATACCGCGCAAGCGTACTCCTCCACGCGGGGAAGCAAAAACCCCTGACTTCACCGAAAAAATCCTGTACTTAATTGCTAGCATAATCCAACGACATGGCCCAACTCTTTACTACTCAGGCGCTGATCATCATATTCAGAAACGTTACTTTTAAAACAATGATCAATGTGCCGTAATGATTGGCATAATGAACCGCCATTTTAACAGTCCTAGGTTTGATTACCAGCGAGGCAGAAATTTGATTGATGAGTTTAAATTTCTGTTCTCAGTATGGGTGTATATGTGTTCTTGTACTTTACTATTGTACATGACATCCATGAGGCAGGGAATTCTAGAGAAGCGCTATGAATATTTAGCGTTATTATTTAATAAATCAGATGTGATATGATCCATCCATCCTAGGGTACGAGCCAACCTCATCTGGTAGTGTACTCAGCTGAACAGCTGATAAAGTTATGACTTAAACTCGAGTGAATTAGCATTATGGTAGATTTTTTTCTTACCTGACTAGCTACGTCCCTCCTTCTAAATTCATCGTGAGATCCATATTTAATATAATGAATGTAAAATTGTGTTCTTATGATATGATTTAGATGGGGATAGTCAGGAAACGGAAGGTGACAAAGGTTAATATTTACTGCGAAAACAATTTCTATGGGAAAATTGTATTTGGAATGTGTATTTGAATCCCTCCATAATAGACAGGTAATATTTGTGAGTTAGAACGTAGAATGTTAATGTAATAATAATGCAACGCGATTGAGTTTAGACTAGACCGAATTTTCATTAGAAGTACACTGATCTTAGATGATATCCAGCATGTGCTGATGAAGCCGAAAGTTCGCTACAATACAAGCGTGGTTTTAGTTTTTTAATCATGTAAAATTTTTAATTTTCACAAGCTGGTGCCTGTGAATTCATCCGCGGAAATTATTTTCATACAAACTTTTATTCTAGATCTACTGAGGGTCTAGATAGAACGCTTTTCTCTTAACACTGTACGTTATCTATCAGTTTCAGTTAGCGTTTAATTAAGTGCCTACTAGATGGCGTTGTAGTGTTGGCTGAATTGCGGTCTTGTCATTTCTCTCTTTTATTATAGATTCGATATTTAATAGCTCCTTAAGTATTATAATAAGCCATAAAAAGTTGTTAAAATATCATCGGACCATAACACCAGTGCAATTTTGTTATTTACCTTTTTAAATGAATTCCAAACTTTTTATTATACTGGTATAACATAAGCTAAAATATTACATTTATATAAATATTAATTTCTTATATAGTCTATGGTAGTAGCCGACATCTGCAATAATGTGTCAAAATTAAAATAATCCGCAGTATATCGTTTCAAATTATTTTAGTGCCAACTTCAGAAAGCGAACTAACTACGCAAAAAACCGAAAACACTTCGCTAATTGGACGACTAAGCACAAACATTCTTAATTGCATACTGGCTGTAAACAAGGAGAAACTTTCTGTCCTTGCCGTCTTCGAATAAACAGTACAGAGAGTAAATTCCCGTACACTTTCTTTTCAATTTGGAAGAATTGGCAAAACTTATTTTGTACGGGTTTTACGATTGCTAGTGAAGTGCCTGTATCTTTTTACTACCTATCTTCTGCAAATCAACTCACACCAGTAAAAGCTATAGTCTAGCGCTTGTAACGGTATTAGCTCCGGGTTCAACGTCCTTTAACTTTTTAAACTATACTTCATATTTTAAGGAGAGATTCGTACAAACTTATAGAAGTATAAATAACCTTGCTTCTAAAATGTGACTGTTACCTTAGTTAACCGTTACTAAACGTGACATTGGTAAAATTGAGTGCTCATAAAAACCTTAATTACGCTTTATAATCATATCGTTTTATATTTAGTTGGCTTACAATTCGCTCATCGTTCGTTCGTTAACCATGTGACCTACCTGGTTTCGGTTCCGTCATCAGAAATATATTTTGTCATCATCCGTTTGATTAGTGTCAATAAAGGCCTCTTATACTTATGTAAGAGTCAATAATCCGTACTCAGTGGTAACAATACATCCGTAACCAAATTCAAGTAGACTAACCTACTCACGAATAACAACAAACTGATATACTTTTAACACCTAATATTAACAGGACTTACTGATTATAATCCTTCCTACAGCCCTATTTCGATTTTTGCCACAGATATCCATAGGTTGTATGGGATAATGACACTGGAACTGATTATCCTAATCCCATAAAAATACTACCCAACAATAGGGCTCTGGTCTCCTCTTCTGATTGAATGGAGATTGATATACTGTATACACCCTGAAAAACATTATAGAGAATTGTTAGATGCCTAGGTTTCCCCACGATGTTTTCCTTCACCGTAAAACAAGATACTTTGTATTTTTAAGGAAATAAAACGCATCTTGAACATGAAGTCGAAATTAATGTACAGTAGTTCCTTTTCAATTGGAGTAAGGCGCGTTCGTTAAACATTCAGGAACACAGCGCAGAGCACTCCGACCGAATGACTAGCGCCCCATTTCGCAGATAAGACGGTGCTGGTGTGTTCGTTTACTCCCAAAGTATCTGATATTTCGACTTGATGTTATTCATTGCATTCCGTCATATTTTTTACTCTACGCCACAGATTAATGAATCTTTTTGTATTTTGATAATGAAATAAAAAAGAAAGACTGAAGGCAAATTTAGGTTTTATATGTGTACTGGCGGACCGACTGGGATTCGTATGGCTTTAAAAATATATGACCTTTATCACGCTCCTATCTTTCAATTATTATAACAAAAAATCTAAAATGATTTATACTATAACGAAGTTCCGCTGAGTCATGAAAGAAGAGCAAATATGTACACACCTTATTTATGATTATGTTGAGGAATATATGAATCATCTGGTAAATGGAATCTAAAACACGTAATAACGAAATTAGCAACTGCATAATACAAACATTAGCCTATTCCGAATCCAGGAAACCGAATCAGGTTCCACCACTCTGTAATAAAGCGTGGTGCACACAATGCCGCTAAACACAATACGTAGCGCCTCCCGAGGTTTTTGCGCCTTTTTTGTTCCAAAGACACGCTGGAGTGAAGATTGTTCTTTGTTTACAACTGTAAACGGAATGCAATTGAGGCAGGAACAATGGACGGCACTCGTCACGGTAATGTTCCTCTGGTAGAAGGCGGTAGAGTGTCGTTTCGACACTGAAAAGCGCTGCTATAACCATAATTATATCATGAGAATACGTAGGGTTTTAAATATACAGAGGATTATAATAGTGACCCAGTTCGTGCGTTGTCAGTGTTCTGGGCGATGTGTTTACGATGAACGGGCATTAGGGGTATAAAATAGATAAACGAATAGATACGCTCCGACCATTTTTTAGAAAGCTGCCTTTTGCTGCTACACAAAAAGTATTACGAAACAAAATAGAAGCGAAAAAAAATGAACATGCATGGTTACATGACGTTTAAATTAAATAGATGTGAAACCTTTCTGCAAATCATTATTTTGAGCAACTCAAAGCAACCAGATTTATTAGAATATTTTAAAATAATCTTCTAGTAAATAAGACTACGAGAAACAGTTACCCATTTTCCCCGTAATTTAGTAGCTATAGACCAGCTTTAAGTTATCAATAAACATGTATTTCTTCATTACAATTATAACGAATTATTGGTACAGCAAGTACACACTTAATTGAGTTATTGCGCTCACCTTTTTCGACTGCATCCCCACTTACCATCACGTTGTATTGTATTCAAACAATAACTTTTAATCAGTAAAAATACATAGAAAAGTGTATAGTTTTAAATATAGTTAATAGAATCAGGCGTTACTTTGCGATAATGCATTTTTATTAAGTTACTTTTAATGTAATTTGCATCAGTCCGCGATTAAAATGTAAGACGATATATATTTTAAAACATACGTGGTACATTCCCTTGCTCTGACAAAGGAAAGCATGCACTACAATAAATTAAAGTATATACCAACATACATACGAACACGTGTTTCGCCCCGAACCGTAGCATCATCCGGGTATGACTCTACGATGGTTAGTCGCAAAGTGAACATTGGTCACTTTTAAATAAAGTACAAACCTAAGTTCGAAACATGCAAATTGGTACATACAATACGATTTCCTATTCTATTACATTATGGTCGAGTTTTGATTGCTGAAACTTCAAGCACTTGTAATAGTAAATTCTCAAACACTTACATTTGTATCTATAGACAAGTTAAAGTAATTACTCGAGTTTAAGTAATGACTTAAGCAAATTGTTCGCGAAGTATTCTTAATTTAAACAGTTCTTACAGCTTCAAATTTTTAGTCATTGAATAAAATCAATCGCTAAGTAATGACTTCACTTCAAATGATTAATCTACTAATACTTAGAGTAGTTTAAATTTTGACAGTACTTTATAGCTATAGAAAAATAAAAGTAGCTTAATTAATTACTTCATTCAAAATAGTAGCCTAATAGGTAGTGACCCTGCCTGCGAAGGGCGTGGTCCCGGGTTCGATTCCCGGCCAGGACAAATATTTATGTGATAGATAAATATTTGTTCTCGGGTCATGGGTGTCAGTGACGTGTTATTTGTGTTGTCCATGCCATCCGCGACGCAAGTACATCCTACTGCGGGGATATGAGTGTGTTAGCGTTTAAAAAAAAACCTTATCTATTGAATAAAAATAAATCGTTAGTTTTTATTTCGTTCAATTTCTTAGCTATATATGATATAAATGTAACACATATCTAAGTTTCAGATTTGCTGTCTCGCTCACGAAACGTACATGCATAGGTATACAAAACAATGCAAATATTCGAAATCCGATTCAAACCTCATACAGAGTGCAAGTTTCCTCAAAACGGTGCGGAAATTTCAAATAGAAATCTGTAGTTTGGTACCTGCCTTACTCGTTAAATACTCACGTTGCCTATTTGTGTTTACATCAGCCTTGCATCTTTTGTCTCTTTCCCACATACATCCGTCATTGTCTATTTGGTATTAACAAAGATCAGTTGAATAGAATTAGAAACGAATAGCCGTATTGTCATAGAATTAAGATAGACGGTTAATTTCTTAATATTATGTTGATTTACACTGACGTATAAATATACGTCATATATATATATCGTGTATTTTACGACGCTTACACGCACACAAGTGTAAACATGTTTTTTTGCCAATAGACAGTAATACCTCTATCTATCTATCTATTATCTATCTATCTATCTATCTATCTATTTATCTATATATCTGTCTATCTATGTCTTTTCACATACGACAGCACTTACATGTTACCAGGGTAGCCAAATAGGACTTTCTTGAAATAGCTACACTTTACATAACATATTCCTTTTTATAATAGATTAGTGAATATACGAATATTATCATGATTATAGGTTGAAGATATTAAAACTATAATAGTTTAAGTCACGATTATTCATCCAAAATGGTGTATGACCTTATTTTATCACACTTACGTTGTTCGGTATGCACTTTTAGATAATCTTTATCTAGAAGAAATCACTGCTTCAAAATAAGCCTTTTGTACTATGACTGGTTCTGCTTTGTTATTGTCCTATTATATACACAATAAAGAGTTAAATAAATAAAAATACTTTTAAATTAATGACATAAACGAGTCACTAAAAATAAAATAAACGCTAACACACTCATACCCCCGCAGTAGGATTCCCTGTGTCGCGGGAGGCATGGACAACACAAATA
>DWPA01002447.1:0-15753 GCA_018251375.1 Calpodes ethlius
TGATGATGAAGTATATAAATATAAATTTTGATTCTTTAGATAATTATTAAAACTATGTTAAAGCTGGCACGAGCAACTGTTTGTTGTCCAAACCATAACAACAAGAGTGTCGTTAACACCGATGCAGAAAGAAGGCGGTAGGATGGATTTTTTTACCTGTACCAACAATTTATTCTTACAGCAACAGTATAAAGAAAGGAAATCTTTCACAGTTGCTTTCCTAAATTATCTCTACTTAGGATAACTGGACAATGAATCAAAAGGTCTAAGCCTCTATCCTCAGATATACATCGTTTCCCCGTAATATTTCTTGTCGGTAGTGACAGAAAATAAACAAGAAGAGGGTAATCCTATAAAATTTTCCAATCTCAGCATTTGAAACACCTGCGTTGCGCCGAAATGAATATTTGTCGTGGCTCGCTTGCGAGGCGCATGCCGGTATACTGCTGGTTATATAATGTAATATAACATGACTTAAGTTGGAACTTATAATCTTTAAGTATCGTCGTAGCAATAGAGTCTAAAATTATTTCTTTAGATTTTTATGCAAACTGTACTTTCGAGTTTTGAATAAGAGGACATTGAGTCTTTCATTTTCTCATGTATGTTATCTTGCTTACTACGTATACATTACATACGTGCATTCTCCTTGTTATATCAAACTGTTTCCTATAAATTAGGCCTAAAATATTTTATAACCTATTATACCTTATTTTGATGGTAGTTCTGTATAACATAAATAAGTAAAAAGAGGTTTATCGTCTACCAAAATATTTTATCTTTCAAAATGTGCCCAAAAGCGACGGCTTAACACACTGACCTCAATTCCATGGGGTGTATAATAGACTAAGGTGTCGTAAGGCGCGACAAAAGCCGGCTTTACTTGAGCTTCACGAAAAGATAATAATACGAGTAAGATATTAATGACTAAATAATTACACTACTGATAGTAAAATTCTATAAGACTGTCACTCTCTTGCTTGAGTCAACCAACAGACGACTCATCGTGTACTAGCTGGTGGATTGAAAGCTATTTTACGCTATGGGTAGACAAACGATGATATTGGTGAAATGATAAGTGGTCTACACTGTATAAGTATTAATAATGCGTTGCTGGTCGCGACGTAGAGTTTCTTTCTCTCTCTCTCTCTTCTTCGAAGAGTCTCTTCTCTTTTTTTTATTGGTTAGGAATGTATAACGCTTATGATGTTATTGATATCATCTTGGATTATCAGCACTCTTTTCAGCTTATTACATAAACATGTGAATATAATAACAGATGAGGAATAGTTTTTAAATTAAGGTATAAGTTTGAGTATATTTTTATAGAACCGTGATCTTTTATAGTTTGATAATTACCTCTAGAGTAATATGATTCTTGAAACTATTAAGTATGTTCTAGCGACGTGGTGGCGGAATAAATAAATTAATAGTTAAATAAAAACTAAAAACACGCTTGAATAGTACACAATATTTAGTAACTGTGCTGTTCATCATTAGGAAATTCCTTCGTTTGGAGATATTAATACGTGAAGTAGATTATACATATAATAGTGAGATAGGATTAGATAAAGTATTTTTAATTCAGCTTGCAAGATGAACTAAACATCTAACAAATAATACAAGTTAAACGAAATTTAAGTTTAATTAAAAAAATGTGTTGACTTTTATATTTTACTTTTTCCTCTTCCCTTGATTCTTTTGTTTTACAAATGGAAAATATAAAAAAATAATTAATGAATACTGGCATATTTAATTTAAGTACCGTTTTTATGAGTTTGTTCTGAGAATATTTTTGAAATTAACATTTATTATCAATTCTGGTATCCGGGGTTACATTATGAAAACATGGAAGTGTCTCCTGTTTGATTAAATCAAAGCGCTTTATTGAATTGAACGGGGTTTTCTTTTCTGTATTATATTAAGTGTAGGTTAGTATTTAGTGCTTGTTTTATTTCAATCGGTTTCTAGTTAAAAAATATACGTTAGTTTAAAAAACCCCGTCTTAATATTTGAGTATGAGTAGATACTAAGGCAAACATTTATTAAAGCGAAATGAAAGCAGATACTTTTTTTCGAATAGATTGTCTGTTCGACATACAAGCTTTTACAGCTTCACGAAAGCAGTGTTATAATTAAAACGTTAATAGTAATTTGCATGATTGACTTAACTTGACTTATATTTATTACTATCTATCTATCTATCAGCCTTTAAAATTCCACTGCTGGACATAGCCCTCCTCTAATTTGCGTCAGTCAGACCGGTGCTGATCATTCTGAATCCAGCGAATACCCGCTGTCCTCTTCAGGTTGTCAGTCCATCTGGTCGCGAACGACCTACACTCCTTTTCCCGAGACGTGGACTTTTATTAATATATGAATGTAAATAATCTTCCAAATATTTTGCGCCTTTAAAATATAAGACTGGTTACTTGAACGAGAGCCTTTCGTGCACTCGATCAAACTGAAAATTTAGTAGGACGAGACAGACAACGATGAGATATTTGAAGTCTTACGTCACAACGAGCCTTATACAAATGAATATTGCAATGTTTGCAGTCATGTCAAATGTCATTGCCGTTGTTCACGTCTTTCGCTTGCCGTGCTTTACAGGATCGCTTCTCGAGACGCTGACGTACTAAGTAACGTCCGACTTAAAGGGACATTGTATTGATTAATAGTAACTACGTTAGCTTCGAAAATTTTACGCTTTAGTACACGGTACAATTAATGCTTAGAGGGGGTTTTTAAACTGACATACTTTTTTTTCATGTGAACGGATTTACAAGACATATATTTTTACCTGAAGACAGCAGGCGTTCAGAAGGTTTAGGACCAGGGTTAGTAACGTAAATTAGGGGAGGCCTATGTCCAGCAGTAGACTTTTGAACGCTGATAGGTAGATACCAATGTTACCTCTTTATTCAAGTTTACGATAATATACCAGCTAGCAGTCTATCTATTAAATTGGTTCTAAGATCAGCGATCTGCGAAACAATGTACAGATGCAGTGACAAAAATTCTAACACTTTATAGATATACGTTAATATAGTAAATATACAAGTAATTACTTGATGTTAAGCATTGACTTAAGTAACTCTCAGGGTATTCTTAATTTTAAGAGTTTTTTCTTCGTTAAAATTCTTAGCAAGTGAATAAAAATAGTTGCATATGAAATTACTTTAACTAGACTATAGTTACAAGTGATATTATTTGTTACTAACAAAAATAGTTGCTTATGTTTTTACTTCATTCAAATTTAGTTATTTTATTAAGCTAGTTGCTCATGTAATTACTTTAATTAATAATATAACTATAGATACAAGTTCAAAAGTCATGGATAATAGTTTTACTAAAATATATTTTCGTATAGACATCAATTTATTACATACAAAGATATTAGTTTTAATCAGTGTCTGCTCGTTCTAAATTCTAACTTATTATAATCTCTAATCTTAAAATTAGTAAGATTATTGATTATTGCTTGAATGATTATTACTTGATTAGAACAAGAATCAAAAACCAAGAACACAATATGACGCTGAGAGTAAGTTATATAGAATAATCGTATAAAATTTTTCAATCTCGTCTTTGAAGCATCTGTGTCGTGGCAAAATGAATATTTGTCGGCGATTTGCATGCACTTGTCGAGTTGAAACAGTTTATTTCTCACATTTTACCTACTTGTTTGCTTTATTGAATTGAACTTTTATTATCGGAGTTAGATAATAGCTCTAATATTTTTTTGTTAATAGTCATTAAGTGATCCACCTGTTGATAAGTGTTCACCATCACCTATGCTCATCTGCAATATCAAAAGCATATTAATACTACTTTCCCTGCCAAAAAAGAACTGTCTCTCCAGTTCTTAACTTTAACTCAACGAGTTCTTAATAATATTATATACATATATTGTAAAATAAATATTCTAAGGTATGTATTATTTTATTCGTTCAAATTATAGGTTTAAAAGGCTGATAGATAGATAGGTAATGATTTAGTTTAAAATTGATTTGTTTGTAGAAAATTCGTTGGCATTTGTAAATAATAGTAAGCAATTTGGTAGTTTATTAAGTCATTTTATACAGATAAAATTGAAGGTTCAGTTAAAATATAACAATTTATAAATCGATAATGTTATTTTGTTTATCTTTACATACATACATATTAAGTTGTTAAGTTATTGTAGAAAATAACTAATCATGAGCTTATTCGAATTATTTAAGCACTTAACTTAGTAACTAACATGAATAGATAGATACGTTAGTTTTAAATCGACTCCTACTATTGAGAATAAAACAATTAATTTCAAATTAACATAGAAGAATCTATTTGATAAATATTACTAGTATTCATATTCCTCCTGAACCCCTTGACCGCCAAGGCCACCAACTACCCAATAGGGTCATCAAAAAGCATAATTAAAATTACTATTAATAATAATTACTAATTACACGGAACTAACCTTTATATATAAATATTTTAGCATAAATAATAACAACGAACGAACCTACATTAAAATGAGATTAATCAAAAGTCCAAAAGCGCAATGCATTGAAACACTCAAAGACAAAAGTGCTTTTAAAACATTGTAATACATTGGCTGTTTTTTCTGAGAACACTAAACTAAGTAGTCACGTAGGCACTCCGACATTCCTTTTGCAATTTTGTCTTCATACGTACTTTTACTTTGAAGGCACTTAACGGAGACTCTAACGAATAATTTGACGCTTAAACAATAGCCATTTAGCTTTGATGTTACATTTGTCAAACGTTTTATGGTCTGGAGAGGACGCGCTGACGTCATCTTAAGAGGATATTATCTGTGCTCGTGCGTGACGTATTCTAAGTCTCATAAAAAGTGCGAGGTTTTCATTTATTTATGTTTTATTTTAAAAGAGCAGTTCTTATATATATTTGGTTACGTAGTTACATCGTACCCGTAGAATGAAAACTTACTAATATTTTAGTCATAATCACTTTTGCATTATCATTAAATTTACTTTATAGAATACTCTGGTTAATAAAATATTATTTGTAAAAAAATGGTATTGTACCTCTTGACAAAAAGTTATAGCGATTTTTGTAAGAAATTATACTAGATTGCAATTTTCTTGAAAATTGAAATTTGTAAGTTGGCAATTTTTTCTTCTATGGGGACGATATATATATTATACTTACTTGTAGCTGGTTTCTTCGCAGCCCTACATTAAATTGCAACTAATTATATTATATACCAAAAAAAATATAAGCGATATTTATTGATGAGATATATCAAAAGTAATGATTTTTAATGTTGTTGTGTTTTCTTATGTATACCTGCTAATTTCCAAATCGGCTGAATCAATTTCTATGCAGTTTCCATTAATATATTGAAATAAGCTTATAATAATATTTATCTTTTGTCAATCAATCCGTTCAAAAATTAAAAAAAAAAACTACTTATGTTAATTTAAAGTCTTATTTAAATATTTTTTACTACAGAACCAAATCCCTTTTACTATAATAAATATATATACCGTTTGTGATACAAAATATAGTTCTATAATAAATAAATATACGTTAATAATAAAACAAGCGCAAGTTAATTTTGTTGACGTCTCCGAAATGGGTTAGTAGGCAAGTTCCATTTAGACAACTCTAACAGTGGACCCAACTAGCAAATACGTGACAAAATATAACCTGATTTAAATTTTAAAATGCAGGTACCGGATCGAGAAATCCTTTAGAACTCTGAAAACTTTTATAATGATTCACACATTTCGTACATTTGCTTTCGGTGAGAGAATTCTTTTCATTTTTGCAGCTTATTGCTCGATAGATTTTCTTGTAATTTGAAAATATATTGGAGCACAGTAGAATTCGGGGCCACATAAGAGTTTTATTTAGTTACACCTGTTCGGTGTTTGTCTGTAATCTTACGAGGAAAATTTCACTAATTTCCTAGTGTCCGATTAAAAAGTATTGTACCTACATATTTAAACTAGAAAAGAATACAATATTGAAGAGTTACAGAGCTGACCTGGTGATACAACCAGAGAGCCTTAAACCTCTAAATGAAACGATGCAGCCATATTGAGTTTGGATTCGTTTAATTTGACCTAAGTACTCTGGTTTGGTAATATCACATGTTATATTTGTATTTTATCCAAATTTTATTTCACACATAACTGTCTTAAGGTTGCCCTAAATTAAGGTCAATAATTTTCCATTTATGAGTAGGGATCTCCTCATAATTGACGTGGGTTGGGACCGTGTTGATATAGTTCGTATTGGCATAGATGACATGCCTCTAATGTATCATGAAAAACCCTTAGATCTGCAGGTATCCTGAGAAAATTTTCCTTTACCAAAGAAATCAGTCATTAATGACATTTAACCAGATTAAAGTTCAAAACCTGGAACCTTGTTTACGATAAACCAACGAAAATATTAAGGCACTTACCGATGATGTCTTTGTTTTTATACCTGTAGAACGAATCAAAGGTATAAAGGTCGTTAGTATCGAATCTACAAATCACGTATTTGGGAATTTTTCATCAAATTCACAGGAATCTTTTGCACAACGAGCAGAGGGATGAAATTGGAGTAAGCTTTATGTAGTCGTGATGCAAGTGGATCGTTTTTTTAAAACACGGTATATTCATGTTCCATGACGAGAGTTATCCACAACGCTATCAAAGGTGAGTCCTAATTCAAACTCTGTCAGCCATTGCAGAAACGAATTGTAAATATTAACACTTAAATTCTAATGCTTCATAAAAATGTTTCACAGCTTTTACGATGTTTTAACGATTATTATCATTATTTGTTTTTATTTATTGCTTAATTTATGATTATGTATATTACAATGAACAAGTTGCAAGTGATTGTTAAAGAATCATTACGATTTTAAGTAGTGCTAATATTGAAAGTTCGTTTCAGTAACTAGTTGCGAGTGTATAAGGACGTAAACGCTAAAAGAAATTTTAACATTTATAGATAGAGAAATACGTACAGCTTGAGCTAATGAAAGCAAGTTTAATATATTTAAAAACCATCCCGATCATGCCAGCTTTCTAATAAAAAAAACAGCATCTATATGGGCCCATTCGTTTAGGTGTGACGATGACACAGAGTGACAAACATATACGATTACAAAAAGACATAGATCACATCAAGCTTACAACTCCTCACGATTGTGTGTGTTTAAAAATAAAAGATATGCAGCGAGGGATTTGGCAAGCAGATGAGGCAGAATATGATGAGAGTCCATTGTTTTATAATTGTTGTATTTCATTTTTAATACCCGTCTAGTAAGGGGTGATATAAGTTCCTGTCTTAAGGTGAAAACGAAATTGGTCTCGGTTTTAACTCATTAGAGTGAGTTATAATTTTAATGTATTGAAAAACATGAAAATAAAGATGATTTTTTTTGAATTTTAGTTATTATCTGTGAAATGTTGTTCACGTGCAATAGGACAGCAATAAAATGTTGTTGATTATTTTCTATCATTGGCTGGTAGGGAACGCTTCGTTGTTAAACACTGTTTCATTTGGCTGTATTATACATCGTAATGATTTTTCCCACAGAAGTGAGATATTTTTCTCCTCCTAACTATCTTCACACTAAAACTCATGCTATAAGGACGATCCATTATGTCTCGAAAGGACAAACAAACAAGGACACTTTAGCATTTGTAATTAGTACAGATATTCAGAGATTACAGAGCCCAGGAGTAAACATTGTAATAGGTAAATGTTTTTTGTCTTGTATGTTCTTTATTCATTATTTGTGTATGTTTATGCCACACAAAGCGAAAACTAATGACAGAGTAAATTACTCTTATAGGATCACGGACACTAAATATTTTAAAATACTAATCGTGAGTACCCGTTTGCATTTAACATGTTACGTAAATGTCGCAATCGTAGAAACCATTGTCGCATTACTATTATAAATTATCTTTCAATAGTAGTTATATTTACATGAAACTGTTATAAATTTTATATTCCGCATGCCTTTAAATTCTTCGGAATTGCACCTAAATCGAGAAAATGGGAAAAACACCTGCGCCGCAGTCTACCTAGTATCGATGAGAAGTTTTTTACAATTGTTTAAGTTACAAAGAAAGTATGATTTTAACGTGTATGTTCTTTGTGTTCTAATGAATCGTTTGAACTAACTTCAATCACAACTAGCGTCTGGTATTCCCAAATTTACCGTCGATCTTTAAAAATCAAAAATTTTCGGAAATGTTACATTTTCGCATGTCACGTAACGTTAAGTGCCCGATCAGTTACGTTAAAAACATTCTAGTAGCGACATTGATTGAGATGTGATTGATGTGTACAGTTATAGTGTCACCATTTTTATGAGAGCAGAAAAAGAGGTATTGGGGTCACCTAGATGTGTGTTGCCATTGCACAAAAATCTTTTTTTATTGACAATTTCTGTTAATTGTATCGGATTTGACAGTGTAGGAACCCTAATATAATATGAAGTAGTTGTCTTCGTGTGATCGGAACGTTCGGAACGAATACAGAATGTAATAGCACAAATAAGAACTAATCATTTAGGCCCCCTTCTCCAATATAAGAAGACAACTCCAAAAGTGGTGACCCCGATGTGTTTTGATAATGCAACCTTCTAAGGACCGGCTTTGGAAAGGTACATACACCAAAGAAGACTCAGTATCTCCAAATAATTTCACTCCATGTTCCCTCATGTAAATAAAGATATGGACTTTGATACTGTATCCATCAAGCAGCCTCAGAGACAAGACAAGTACGACATGATGAGTTTAATGGCGGCTGATTAAACCAAGAGCCAAGAAAGTTACGAACAGTAGTTCTGGTAGTGATAGATAGCATCGATATTATAGACCACTAACTGCCTGTTAAGACTGATTAGGAATCATTCCTTTACATATTCCTTTGTTCAGCAGATTCATAGGGCTTCCACATACAAAAAATCCGCTTTGGTATCGGAATAGGTACATTGTGGAGTATTTTAGTTGGAGAATTTAATCAAAGCTACCAATTTCAACAGGCAGATTCCTCAAATAATATTCCGGGGAACCAAAGATTGTTGAAACGTGAAATGGACACTATTCAAATAAATGCAGCTAGATTGACTTTGCCTCGGGTATTGTCACTTGAACAAGGAAATCTGTTACACAACGTCTTGAAGTATTTTCTAGAATAGTTAGAAGACAGGTTATATTATAGATTCTGGTTGTTATCCTTCTATAACCGTCATTAAGCCACATCGGAGGCCTTGAGATGGTTTAAATAATTTTAAGTGATTGGCTTGTCCTTTAAGCTCTCCACCACTCTTCAACATTATTCTCTTTCAGTTCTAAAGTTTAACGTTTAATAAAAAATGTAATAAAACAACCATTAAACAAACTACTAACATCGTTAAGTAAACAAACTTCATTTTAACTTGTTAAAAATCCATTGTTAAAACTCTTTTAAGTTAATAAAAAGTTTCAATATATAAAGTGGGCATAAATTAGTATTATATCCTTAAACTTTTTCTGTGAATATTAAATTGACAATTTAGTTTTAAAGTGCATGAAACCTTTGAACTTACCCTGGGAAATTAAATTGCCTTCAAAGTTGAGATTTTCTCCATAAATTCAGACCAGTATTGTTTGGCAAGACTGTCTTGAGAAAAATTTACTTAGTCAGAGGGACGGCGTAGTTGTACAGACAAAATGAAATCCGTGATAGGTTTAAGTTACTAAAATTTTGCTAATTTTTATATAATACTAAATTTGTAAATAGGTGATTTATTAAATAATACAGACCTCTTTCTTGAGCGACCTCAGAGCTTTAGCATGATTATGCGGTTAGGCGACGAGGCAAATTTTATTGGGTGAAACCCGCCGTGTTCCACTCAATCGCCTAAAGAGAATACATAAATGTGATGGAGTTAGTATAAATTAATTTCCTAGACGATCGAGCTTTTACGATCGACTATTATAAAACTAATAGATTGTGGCGATATGTTATTCTTTATTACTATTACTACTACTATTATTTCGTTTTAAAATAACATATTTTTATATAGTTCTCTCTTGGCCAAGGAAGGGAGACAATACAAAGGTTGCTAGGCAATCTAACAAGAAGGAAATTATTATATTGAATTTGACGTACCACAATGTTTTATGTTTAAGTTTTAATTTTAATTATTTGTAAATAAAATATTATCCACAATCATTTGTAGTTTACCTATAAGATAACTAAATGAATGTATAGTTTTGTAATAGTTTTATGTATCAACATATGTTTTAAAATTATCTCAATACGTATTTTACCGATTTATACTTTTTATCTATAGACGTTTCGTTAGTAACAATTTAATTACGTAAACTACGAGATTAAATACTAGACTGTATAACGAAAACCGCTTTTCTCTTATAACTACAATATGACGTAATGGGTAAGAGGGAAGTGCTATTTTAAATATGTATACCGTGCCTTAAAAGATTTTAAGGCTTCAACTTAACACCACATTTACGAGGGGGCATTTACGATGAGTTTTATTTTACAACCTACCCTCGTTTCACTTCGATAAAACATAATCTGTGTGTTTACAAATCGTACCCACCAGAATATTGCTATTCAGTTTTTCAGGCGCTTAATTTTTATTCACATATAATTCTTTAAGTAGAACATATTTATATTATTACAACTACGAATAAAACACCTGAGTGATGTTGCTATATTCTTCCAAGAACTTTTATACTAGCTTTTATATCTAATCCCTCGGGACCAGATTCATTTTCTGGAATACAAAGGATGCTAGACTATATAAGTTATGATAAATTATGTAATATTATTATGGGTGTAAATCTATAAATGAATAGACAAGCCACCTGTCGTATGTTGGTTAAGAGATATGAGTTAATAGTTTAAAAAACTAAAAGCTTTTATACTTCAAGAAAGAATTGGCTTTGCTGTTCATCACGGAAAGTCCTCGTCAGGAGCCAATGCTCAATATAGCATCAGGTCATATTTGTTATACAGATGCTTTATCATCGGAATTAAAAGAAATCGTAGCATAAAAGAAAGTAGTTAAATTTCAAACAATTTTTGATTAAATCTTTATTCGATTCAATAAATACCAACTTTACCTTGTATATTTTAATTTTAATACCAAATTTCAGACTCTGTGTCACTTCACGTATTAATAAATATATATAAAATATAGGCCGGTAAATATTCCAATTACGGCAAATTTACAAACAAGAATAAACGTTTATAGAAGAAACAAAATGTCGTATCAATATAAATATTCAGACTCCCTCGCGGTCACATCGCCAGTGTGTTCGGCGTCATGATTGACAGGTCAATTTGCTCCTTGGCAGCGCCGTACAGAGAACGATTGACACCTCGACACTGACTATGGGTGGTTTGTTTTTGATCGTCTAACAACTAAATTGGATTTTTGGAAATGTTATACGACCACGGGTAAATATTGTAATTACAGATCTTTTAATAGAATTAAAATTACAGTGGGTAGTTAATAACTGTCCTATAGCTGGACTTGGGTCTTTTCTCACAATGTGAGGATAATAACAGGCCATAGTCCACCTCACTGGCCAAGTGCGGATTGGTAGAATTCATTTGAGAACATTATGGAGAACTCTCGGATGTGCAGATTTCCTGACGTTTTCATCAACATATAATACGCACATCAGTTATTTTAAAAGTAGACATGCGTGCAGTATTCGAACCACTAGGCTATCACTGCTATGTAAAAACGGTACCAGGCGTATATAGGCAATAGGAGTTCTACCTCGGACATTATATGACAGCTGTATAACGTATGAAATAAAGAAATTCTGACCTTGATTGTTCGCAGAAATCTACTTTATCTGTCATAAATATGTATAGTGTAATAAAAAACTGGAATTATAATAATATTTGTAGTAATATTTCAATTGAATGGATAAATAAAGGTACCTGAAACATGAAACTGTTCTCGATGAGTCACGGTTCTACGAATCACTAGGCCTTATACACGAAAAAGTATTTCAATAACTTGTTATCGCAAAATCGGGATTAGAATGGATCAATAAGTTACCCTCAAGGTATTTACTGTGTGCTTGTATCATCAGGCTAGGACCATCTTATTGGTAAACAAAACTGAGGTTTAAGATCCAGTTTTACGTAGATATAAACTTGTTTACAACTTAAGGCCCAGTTAGTGTTGTATATTTCCCTAGGCTTATTAAGCCGCTCGTAAGAACGTGACCGCTTTTTGTTTGACTTTATCTATACGAATATTATAAAGAAAGCTGAGCATTTTTTCGGACCGTAGATAATCTCCAGTTGATTTTTTAACCAATGTCGTAATAATATACAGTATATAAAAATGTATATGACAGATGGGGCAATTTTATCACTCACTAGCTGAACCCTGCGCGCGTTGCTACGCCAACACGAGCTGCCACAGAAATATATGAAATTAATTGGAATGACAGTGGCGCCACCTGTCGTTGGCCAAATTAGTCTTACCAACTTAGAAACCTTCGTGGGCTCATACACAAAATCATATTACTTAGTCCATATGTAAACCGGGGATGAAAATTTTTTTCTCTAATGTGTACCTTGAAGTATGCCTCATAGGTTCTCAAAGCTTATATTTAAATAAGCTTAATATGTAAATAAGTAAATCAATCAATACTCAGACAGCAATCAAATAATAATCAATCAACTTACAACTACGAGACCCCACACTACACGTGGCCTAACAAACAGTTGGCCAGTCTATTATCACCTCCCAAACTGAGTACTTATAACATTATATATCTGAGGGAAAATTTTAGTCTCAGATATTCAAAGTGAAATATTTTATGATCCTCTTACATTTTCATTGAATACCTACTTTTAAGGTATGAAATAACGTATCTCGCGTAAGAATATTTCACATCCATCCAACGTCACGCCATTCGCTACGTATTTATTCAAGAAGAATCATAATGTATAAGCAGATTTTATAAAACCCATCGTGATGTACCATGTAATAGGCGCGAGCGGGTAACTTTGCCAGTCTTCATTTATCGTTTTATTATATCAAAGATCAGAGTGGCTATTATTATGATTTTTTTAACATAAAATGGTAATAATATGCTGACTATACCATCTTTTAATAAAGTTGTGTATTATTGAACATTCATAGGCATTGACTAACAATTAATATACACACAAATACACAGTCACGTAGAAAGTTAGGAACAGAACATGTATTAAACACAGAAATATGGATACTATAGTGACTATGTGATGTCTTTTGTTTCGAATAAGACGGATATAAAGTACCAGACAAAGAGGAGATCAAGTTAATAGGAAACACTACATGACGTATTCTATCTCACTCACTCGCAGGCTAAACAATCCTATAGAGGTCTTTATTAGTGTCGCTTTTTCGTTTCGTTTTAAAACAAAATTATTTTCAGTTAAATTATCATTTACAAAATATTTTTTTATAAAATGACTACTCTTTGGAAATTTTAGATAGATATTCTGAATTAATCACGTTAAATCAGCATTATTTATTGCGTTTTGCAAGCGCTGGTTTTAGCTTTTATGTAACGCTATTTCATTTAATTTGCACCAAACACCTGTGTTGACGTAATCTTTTTGAGACCAGTTAATTTTGCCTAACGTTGACTTGTGTCATATTACGTTTTTGTTACGTAAATTGTGTATATTTGTCTCTGAATATTAAATTCTTTTAATATACCTAAAGGGCATTTAGGTTTCCGTAATAAGTGTCAAATTCAAAGTAATAAGTTTCAATTTCTGTCCAAGCCTGTAAAAAATAAGATGGACTTATCCATCCACCGACTTTCCACACGAGCTCCTTCACTTGCTGCACGTACTTAGTATGATAATATCCTAACAAGTCTTAACTCCTCTAAATTAAACAGTACTTGGCTCTTTTTTCAGCAGTGTACATACTCGTAGCATAAAATGGGTGACCATTTTATTTAACTTTCTACTCATTCCTAACATTACAAGTATTATCCTCTAATTCATTATCGGGCAAATACCAAATAAATTAACTGCTAGATTGTTAGGCTTTGTGCTGTCAGATAATCTGAATGATTCACTTTGATATTTCCAAAGCATCCAAATCATGCCTGTAAAATAAGGAGCTCCGATTTGTATTTTCGACCAGGGAAGACTTAAAGTCAATTTTAAAATCATTTAGGTATTTGTAAATGCACTTATTTTAATATCATGCGACACATGTCTTTCTTTGCTTTCATTCCCACAAAGTGTGGGAGGGAGGGAGATACCACATATGTTAAAGTATAAACCGTCATACATTTTAATCGCGGATTGTTGCAAAGTAGACTAATAATAGCTTAATTACAATGGATTTCCGCAAAGTAACGCCTGATACTATTAACTATATTAAACATATCTTTGTTTCCGAGTTGGTTTTAATGATAATTATCATATTTGTGTGGTTCGTGGCACTCAGAAAATCTTACTGCACAGATTTGCGCGTGTTAGCGTTCTTTATTACTAGAATGTACTTTCTATTTATGAAAAACAACTTCCAAATAGAATCATGTCATTGTTTTATAGCCGCTTCTAAAACTACGCGCCGGGGTATTGTTTAAACGAGGGATAGGATCTGGGTAATTAAACTACCCCTGAATATTTGACCGAGTCTGGGTTTATTGCTTGTGGTTAGTTAATTTAACTTACACTCTTACTTTAGAATTCATATGAAATTAGTTAATTTTGGTTATGTTTTGATATGCTCGTGTGTATGTGATGTTTTAGAAATCTCTGTTTTAGAAAGTACTCTGTGTTAACGTTGATGCCATTGTTTACGTCTTAATATTTTGGTTTACTAGATGTTGCGCACCGCTTTGCAAGTGTGTGAGAAAATACAGCAATAAATAGGTTGTCAATTCCTTTTTATCGTCGGTTGCTAGGCAACGCGATGTTGTTAATCACTTTATGTAATCTGGCTGAAAATAAGATGGAACTCCCACAGAAATTACATGTTTTTTCACGGTGAAATATAGCCTTTGGCAATCTTCATCCTCTGAACTTTCTCCATATCATAACGACGTTCCGTTGTACCGTGAAAGAAGGACAAACAAATAATTAAAGAAACATACTTTCGCATTTATAATATGAAAATGGATTGCACTTAGTTCCTATGATCGAACCACAATAAAATATTTACGTATTACTGCGAAATAGAAAGTTGTAGTGCAAGGTATAATGTCCGAAATATTTTACTTACATCGATAAAGAAAACATTGTGAGACAACACGCTCGTTTAAAAGTTTAAGTAAATGTACATTACCAGAGACAGAATACTAGATATAACAAAAACTTTAATTTAGTCTCATCTGCACCGCTGCCGGCTCGACCTTATAATTTAAATTTGACCCACTTCCCGGTGTTCGATTGAGTTAAAAAATTGTATTTTTGAATCACTTGACAATACAACAATGCCACAGAACTGTTCTGATCATGGAAGCGAAAAATAGCCACAAACTCTCGTAAATTAAATGATAAAACCCTACGGAGATTGGGATCGTCTGATTTGTCTAGAGATATCAGAATTTTTGATCACATCCAAGCATATCATATCATTTTAATATACAAGGTGAAAACGATAAAATCATGTTTGACGGCCCCGTAGCCTAGTTGGTAGTGACCCTGCCTGCGAAGCGAGGGGTCCCGGGTTCGATTCCTGGCCGGGGCAGATGTTTATGTGACAGATAA
>DWPA01002448.1:0-15749 GCA_018251375.1 Calpodes ethlius
AACTGCTAGTCATGTGTAATTGGCGTAGTGTCATTATTAGCGCGGTACTTATCGCGTCAGGATACAGATATAGCCGTGATATAATAGCTACAGAAGGAAGGTAAGAAATTTTTATTCAACCTATTAAAGGATTTTCCATTCTTTATACATATCATTTTGTTTTCCAGCTATTTAGATAATAGATATGCTGATACGTAATATAAATTATAAATGTAATAGTCATAACAAAGAAATAAAGTTATAGATGAAAAATATTATCAACTCTCTATACCAAACAAAATAAAAATATATTTTATGGAGAATCACTAATCTTTTCAAGTTTTGTTATTATAATAGGCAAGAGCTTCTAATTACCTCCCCTATTGTGTGTGAGAAACTTGTACCCTGCTGCATAACTTTTTATTTTCTCGTGAACAAATCATCGATCAATGCCGTCTTTCGCTACGTTTACGTAGTAAATGTATTTCGATGTCGGATTTAAAGTTGCTTACTACACGAGTTGTCGTTTACGGGTGTTGTATCAATTATTGTGTGCTGCAGTTATAAAATATAAGCCGGTAACGTTCCCGTTTTATCTATGTTAAAATTGACGTTCACAAGTGTCATGAAAAATAGGGTAATACTAGAAAATGTTCGGGGCATGGGCGTTTTGACAAATTATTTAAGAACGTGTACTAGGGGACGGGGCTATTATACGCATGATTGATCGTGTTGATATCGTACCGACAAACGTTTCCTTTTTAATGGCTTCTCAAGTCAACACTGTTATTTCTCCAGTGATGATTTTTGTATTACAAAAACTGTACATATAATTATATTTTTATCGATTCTCGAGCATCCAGACGATAATATCGTTCATTTATTTATTTAAAACTTTTGCACCATTTTAAATGATACAGCAACTAATGCTAGAACCATTTTCTCATAGTCAACCTTAACGCCTCTTCATTGATATCGTATTAAATTATTGTAGTAACTTATTTCCTTAATCAAGTATTTGTACACATAATATTGTTATATTGTAATAACTATTATATTAAGGGCATGTATTCGTTTAAGAACTATTATAGTTAATAAATTGACGCTCCACGTTGCATCCAGTGTAATATATCGTTAATATACATTTTATTTTTTACCGCAAAATCTACATCACATTTTACACAGTAAAGTAGATGCTTTGATAGATATCAAGAGTTACGAAAACAGTTTTAGAATTTTTGAATTATTTTATAAATTAATAATAAATTGTTCATTGTTAAGTGTGTGTACTTTATACACTTATAAGTATTTTACCTGAATGTTTGTTTCTAATGTGATCAAGTCCAAAATCTGTAAGTAAAATACTTTGTGTATTCTGCGCTGCCGGCCGCGCTGTGTCGTTGATGACGTCAGAATTATGAGTATAGACACAAGCAACCAAGGCAACTTAAAATGAATGTAAAGGAAGTTCCGCTCGCTAGATTTGGTCAGTGAACTTCTAAAATCGTAGCGATGAGTGTGAATACAACTTTACAACTGTTAAAATAAAAGTCAAAGAGATTGAATATAAAACAGACTGATACTTAAAGTCTGTACCGGACCTGGGTTTGTTGCTATTCACTGGCGCCTATTTACTTCGTTCAACTGTACGCGAGGTATCCATCATCTTAATATCGTGCCCAGTTATGACAGGCCGTAAAGGTTGTTATGGATATTAGGCAAAATTAACAACAGTTTGTGATATTTTTGACGTGAAAAATGTGTTTATGAATTGCCCATAATGGACGATTTATTGTGTTTTTGTAGCAATAACAGTTCGGCAGCAACAGTCATTGATCCTATTGAATGACATGTGCTACTTAGACACATTTAGGATTGATGGTGTTTGTATTTGGAATGTTAATATTTATCGAATATGAAATGTTACAAATGATCTTTTTCATTTTGAAATCAGTTTCAAATGTTTGGAGTTATTGTATTGAATTTTCGGTTCCGTACGCAATACATACATTATGGTTTTTTGTTTTCAGTTTACTTTAGCGATAGCGGTTGGTATAAGCAAATATACACTAATTAGGTTTCAATGGAAGACATAAGAAGTTATTGTAAATTACTAGCTAATCCGACTAGATAGAGGTTGTTGCAAACAATACTGGCATTTGTCGTACTCAGAATATCGGATTTAGAATAACATCCTCGAAATGTATTTGTAAAAAACAACTTCAAACAAAAAATCCATTTTGTCATTTCATTTCTTCCTTTGTGTAGCGCGCTGGAACTATGTCATGGAATCATTGATTCATTATGGGATACGCGTGGGGTTTGCGTACAAAAACGGTCCGAGAATTAAACCTACACTCCAGCCTGTGACTTTAATTTTATATTATGTAAAAAAGTAATAAATTACTATTCTAACACAAGTGTAGTTTTATCTTTTAGGAGATTTGTGACTTTATAGAAAAGTAATAAAGTTTATATTGGCATGAAAACTAGTTCTTTGCCGAGCAGATTAACAGACCTGTTAATTGGTCTGTGTCGATCGTGGTAATATCCATCGTAACACCAAAGGACAAATGGACATGTCCATGTGTCTGATTTGTGTCATTAAAAAAACACATCTGTGCAAACTTTTCATTTGCTTCCGTGAAACTTCTAGCTTCAATGTGTTTACACGCAAATTTTGTATAATAAATAAACACGTAGTAATACGGTACGTATAAGACATTAACGGGTCGATTTTGAGACTTTGAGCCGTGTCGATATAGTACACTTACTACCAAGGGTAAGTATTTTCCGGATTAAATAGGATGGTACAAAACCTGACGACTTCCAGTAGGAGGAATGGTTCAGCAGAGGAGATTGGTCTGGATGAAGATGAATGGGTAATTTATACGAATGGAAAGAATAATTTAAAAAAAGAATACATCCTATTCATGTGTTTGGACATTTCATTTTTGTAAGGGAAGAGGAAGCAAGGAAAATAGCCATCCCCGTCATATTTTTATTGCCTTTGGATACCTTCAAAGCGTGCCCAATCGGCACGTAGTGCGGTGGGTTGTGCACACCGAATACCATGGCAGGTAAAATAAAACAATGAACAATAGGCCAGTGAAATATTTCATATTTTTATTTCCTTCCTTCCTTTGTATTTTTGGCGAGTTATTTTAGTGAGTTTGTACAGTAATATGTAAAAAATAATAAAAATAATTTATATCCTACTTGAAAAACAGTTCAGTAATACATTAATATTACGTAATAATAAATGACGTAGGTGTTAGAACTCATACGAATTGTAGGTATCACCACATTCATTGATGTCATATAAACATTGTTTTTTAAGCAATTGTATTCTAGTTTGAAAGGTTTTGCTCTTCTGCAAGAGACAACTATTTATCCTTGGATATAGCAATGCGCCTGTGACCAACTTCGAGTAGGACAAATAATACTGTTTATTAACCGAATGCTTACTAATATTTACTAATATCTTACTATAGCAGTCCTTGTTTAATAGTTCGCTTTCAAACGAATTAAAACATCAGTTATATTTTTCTTAAGATCTAATACTAACTTATTACAGTCATCATTGACATTCTTCACGGTTGATGGCACTGCAGGATCGATTGCTATTCCCATTATACTAAAAATCACTTAATAAAAGGAAATGAGTACTACTTTTACTCACAAAATTACTTAAAAACGTGTTTTTTATAACATTTTATACGATACAACGTGATTTTATACCAGTTTAAGTATGGTGGTTTTATTTACAGTAAGTAATTAGCTTGCCGTCTCGTTTACCCAAAACTATTACCTCCTCGCAGTTGTAATGTCTTCAAGTAATCGTATTTCTCGCGTTTTCCACGAAGTTGCTCTGTTACCATACGGTGCTAAGTTTAAATTTATTAAAGCACCCTCATATGAATAATAGCCATCCATGCTGCAATGCGATTATTATAATAGTTTGATATAATACACATATTTTTACCCGATTGCCAAGGAAATAATATGTGTTAGAGCAATTTTTTTATGTTTGTAATATCATTATTACCTCGTATCTTCCAAATGGTTGACTGGATACCAAACCTATAGAGTAGTTTATCAAAATAAAGAAAATTAAAAAGGCTAATCCCTTTATAATAATTATATAAAATGCATATACAATTATACATATTTCGTTTTAATGAGTTATGTTAGAACAGAAACACGGAAATATGTGTTTGGCTTTAATTCGAAACACAAACCGTTGGTATAGCAGTGGCATACCAGTATACTTAAGTTACTCTGTGTAAAGTATTTGTACGGTGTATTAATCTGTACAATTAAATTGTTACATTTTCAGTATACACAATAACGAGTACTTTTACTATACTGATATTGGAATTGAATGAGCTATCGTTTGTATTTGGGCAGCACCAGGCTACTGGACCACTCTATTCGGCAATACTTGCCAACCCTTGGGGAAATCAACCAACAATTACATCTCAAAAGCCGTATAAAATAGTAATGACAAATAGACGTAAGTTTACAATGTTGTTGATTGTTTCGAAAACTACGTTTACATTCGGTAAATATTTTTATCGTTACTAAGTTTTTGTAATAATTTACGTAATTTTAATCTATATTTGAAATGAATGCATTATAACGTGTTGCAGAACGGATTTGAAACTGCATATCGATATTTATTTTAATAAGATGATATAATATAATATAGTAAACGTTAAACTAATTTTGTTAATATTAAAATACAAATAATCAATTTATTTTAATTTTTATCATTACATAATTCAAGAAACCAATTATCTTGGCTCTCTGTATAAGTATTACACGGATACCACTAAAGGAAACAAATTGATACTTGATTTGTTTGTTTCATTGCGGATTCTTTATCCAGCATCTGATTCCGAGAAATATATCTGCTCATGTGGCATAAGAGATAATCGTAAACTTCTCGTTAGCGTAAACACATTGTTAAGGGGATAAGTAGTTTCCTATTTTTATTTTGTATCAGAGAACATTATATTGCCTAAACAGAACAGAATTATTCATCGCAGGTTAAAATAATAAAAAAAAAAATTAAGGAAATTATAAAAATAATCGATACCAGATAATTGTATTTCTTCGAACATGAGTATTATTTTTAACCTAAGAAAAACCGCTTGTGCTTGTAATGTTATATTGATGCCGAAATTCCGTAAGTTTATTTGTGTTATTAGTATGAATATTCAAAGGTTTGATCGTCCCCGAGGATGAAACCCTTTCGAGCATAAGAGACGAAATGCGGATGGTGAGTTTCAAAACAATACGATATTATCGCGGCGTTTAGGCAGTCCTAATAAGATTTACCTCAATATTAATGCGCATCGCAGCGTCCATTATTAAGAGGTATTATCTAAATACCTCAACAGATTTTAGCATTCCGGAAATATCCTTACGCCGGTACATGGATTTGCCTTATGTTTAATGCGTTTCATAAGCGCTCGTAACATTTCACTTTTCGTATAAAAGACCAACCCTACAGAATAATCGTGTCCTCCAACCTTTCTTTCCGTTAAAAAGAATGATTAATTATTTTTCCGCCCTCTTCAAAACACTGTCTTATTCTTCTAAGCACTTCCGTTATTTTCCAACTCGATGACGATAAGCAGCCGAAATTCAGGTATAAATTAATATTAAATATGGCGCGACGCAAAAATAAGTATTTTTTATAAATTTACCCCAGTAACATTAACTATAGCGTTATTACAATATCTCACCACTTTATTTGAATGAATTTGTTACTTATTCTTTATAAATTACTGATAACTATCTACATATGTTCGTTTTTGATCAAGGATATTGTTATTGTCTTTTTTGAACAAAATGTATTATATAGTTTTAGTGCGGTGATATAAGTATGTATGTATTAATCTAATTAACAGAGTTAAATCTTTCTTATTTTTTCATCAATACAGAATACAATACCACAGACGTGCCAACTTAAATATTAGGACAAGTATATTGCTGCTTATAGATAGGTAACACTAGGGCGCCATCACCGACAGATTAAGCAATAGCTGTCATCGCTTCGCCTCTTATATAAGTGTACTACCAAGCACCCTTCAGATCGGAATTCATTTGCTTATAAGACAATTGCTTCACGCAAGAAATAAGTGCAACGGTGGTGCCTCCCTGATGAACCATACATCTAGACTATTAATTGTAAGTAAAGAATATATATTTTTGCATCATGAAATAAGGTACTTATTTCATTGAATTGCTAGTGTAATAAGAGAAGTTGAAGTGAGCGTCATGATTGCAGTCAAAACAAATCAGTCATAAAAAATATCATATTAAACATTTAACCTTCCTGAAATGAAATCGTTCTATAACAACAAACATTTATTTGAAACACTCGAAGGTCCTTTCAGTGACATTATAGTTGTGTCTCTCGTCGTGTGTGAAACCACCACTTAAGCAGTGTGTCCGGTTCTGCTGTCCATCGTATCACGCGCAACTCCACTAAAAGCAATTCGCAGTTAATAAGAATTAATATCAAATTGAACACATTGCTATGTTGTTTGAAAAATACTGTGTCGTATTGTTAGCAGTGCCCCATTAATGTTCATCAATCTTGTATCTGCGTAGTTTCTACTCGTAAATGACAATGTGAAATAGTTTTTTAGTTTCATTTGAACTTTTTATTTAGAAGGGGATAGTAAGTTTTCAGTCCTCTATAGACTATATTATATGTAGTTATAGCCACCATGAATTGCATAGCTTATTTCATATCAGTAGTGTAATACTTGCATTATTTATTTATATAATTAAACGTACACGGTAAGGATATGATTTTTAGTTTCCTTTTATGAAAATAGAACAACAATAAAAAGATTGTCGATTCCTTTCTGTCATCGGTTGCTAGGCAACGCTTTGTTAACAACAAATTAATAATTTTATTTAATTTTTCTGAAATATACGTCGTAATGGATCTTTCCATGGAAATGAGTTTCGCGGTAAAAAGTAGCCTAAGGGACTCGTTTTCCCCCCTAACTATCTCCAAACTAAAAATCATCCGCTCCATTAAAAAAGGACAAAGGAACAAACAAATAAACACACTTTCGCATTTATAATATTAGTATAGATTATCTAAATCATTGTCTGTCGATTCATCGCACTAGTCTGCAACGTCATAAAACACAAAATATGAAGAGTATGTGTCATTGATACCTAAAAATCGTTGGTTTTACAATGCATCTTAATAAAAACAGAATGCCGAGAGTCCTTTACAAAAATGGCTCGTGCGGCTTCGTCGGGTAAGCAGTGAACACACTCCCGTGCTTCCCCGCATCACGTGTATTCAACAACGCCACTAAAAGCGATTCGCCGTAAACAAGAATTAACGCCAAACTGCATCGGCCGTCGCACTCTCCTTTACGGTGATACGATAAAAGCGTTGAATTTTGAAAGCAACGTAAAGCCGTATCAGAGATTAGTGTCCTTCTATGTGTATTGTGTTTTAACTTTTCATTCAGATTTCATCGGTATCTTATACTCATGATACTTATTGTTGGCTTGGTTCTATTTTATATGTATTGTATTTGATATGTAAGTACATGGTTTATAGTTTGAAGTAGATATTTGTAACTTGGGCGTACCTGAAGAGTTGGTTGAGGTCTGGCGAATCGAGGGGTCTTGGGTTCGATTCTATGACATATGTTAGTTCTGTGTGTGATGCTTCCTTTGTGTTTGTCTATGCCTCATGCGGATAATTTGTGCGAGTAATCAAAAACTTTCATTATTTTTTTTTACTTTAATAAGTTAAAAATGTTCTAAATATTTTTAAAGTATCTTTTTATAAAAATGTAAAGATTTTTTTTTTTCTTTTTGGTATCAATAACTAGTGTCACATATTGCGATATTTTATTCCTAAATCAAAACATCTGTAAATGTTAGCACTTTTTATGATAAAACCGTTATTCATTTGAGTTACTAATGCATTTTGTAAGCTAAGTTTAGTTTTTAGCTGCAACTATAACCCAATGATTATGTACAATTTTGGAATAGTCAACAAAGCACGGTAATCCCATATTTCACCATTGACGTACCTCTGGGAGACGCTGTCCTTTTTCCTAATGAACCGGCGCCGATCGCGACCTCGGCTACCCGAATGTTAAATTTTGACCTTCTTAGTGTTAACTAAGAAGTCAATTCTTCTAAATCGTTGTTTATGATTAAGTACTTAACACTTTTACACCCAATTGTAACGAAGATTAAATATTAAGACTAATTTAAATTCTTATGCTTCATTAATTGTCAATTGCATAGTTGTTCATTGAAATAAACATAAATGATGTAATACATAAATAATAATTAAAAGTAATAATAATCATTGAAATATTGTCTAAAGTCGTTCTATGCAACAATTTAATGCAGCAAATTAAAATTCTAAATTTGAAATAGTATTAATATTTAATATTTATTACAACGTTATTACAACTGGCTGTTTTAATAAACATAATAGAGTGAGTGTAACTTTAAATATAAATGTAACTAATAAAACTTTTTAAATCACTATATCTACATTTACAACACTTTAAACTTACCCCAGTTTACTCAGTAGAGAGAAACCGTTAAAACAAATTTAGTCTCGAATTCGACTTCCGATCGTGGAATGTTTATGTAACAGATACTTATGTATTGCATTCTAATGTCTTGATTATTTCTCACTTCATTGTGTTAAAAAGGCGTTAAGGCGATGTATCTAAGAGAAATTGTTTATTATAATTCCAAAGTTTTATCGACATTTTCACCCAGAACTTTTAATTAGGAGTGAACATTATTTATCACGTTTTCAATAACTCGTACGCAGTTGGCACCGATTGCATGTAAACTTAAATTGAAGTGTCTTGCTTGAAATGCATGCGGCAAAAGGCGTCAAAGGCTTTATTCACATTCATCGACACGTAACGCCATCGCGCCGCCGGCCGCTCCCGTAAAATTTAAAAAGACTGCGAACACATGGCGTAAATAAATTTTATACGTACAACCGGAAAAGGGCGGCTGTGATCGATACTTAGTTAAATGTACGACACATAAGCGTGAGTTTGGCAAATCCAAGTAGCTTTTGTATGTGGTAGAATGTGTAATGGATTATATTCTTTCTACTTCCTTAATGTTTTAGGTTTTTTTAAGGTTTTGTCTAGGAGTACCTTTAGGAGCTTTAATGTATCTATTATCGTCTTGTTAGTCTGCAGTCCTCTACAAAGACTATTATAATCATGACTTGCATGGCCGTTTTAATATTAGTAGGAAAGCTTACAGTATTTATTTATATAATTATACCAATACGGTAAGGTTAAGATTTAAGCCTCCCTTTGTGTAAAAGCTTCTCAATTACTCCACATTAATCTTATATCATTTTATTGATGCTAGATAGCTTGCTGTATTGGCATCCACAACCAAATTTTTTTTTATTTTTATTTTATACTTATTTAGTGCCTATTTTTCGCACGGGATTTACTAGTATTTTGAATAAAGCAATAACCATTATCAAAAAAAAATCTGACAACCCGTTGAAAAGTTTACAATGTTACGACTAGCAAAGTAAGATTTTTTTATTATATAAGTAGGCGAAGTATCTGTAAAATTAAATTTAAATTATTACGAATACCATACGAATTCGGAGACAACTTCCATGTAGATAGATAGATATTTAAGTAACTTTCGGCAGGTGGAATAAAATTAGCTAAGATCGAAATCTCCTCATCGTTCTATTGAAATTTATTACTTAAAGTTGAGACACCGCGAATCGCTACAGTCTTGAGTGAAAGCTTAAAGTTTCAGTGAGGCAGTTACGCTCCCCTTCTGGACGATCAACGTAAATTATTCCCCTAGAAGAAATCTCTAAGGGCTGAATGACGGATAAGGGACGAGCGGTTTTATTGCTTACACTGGGCCGCATTTGAAACCGCCTTAAAAGTCGACCCCGAATGTTAATTGAGGGATAATTTTATTCAATATCGAACCGCTTTTGATTTAATAACAGTCAAAAAAAGGTACCCATAAATTAGTTTAATTTTGATTGACTTAACGAAAATAATGAACAACACTTTAATGTACAGATATTTCAGATTAAAATTCATTTGATTTACAATGATCAACTCCCACGATCGGTCGGTATGGAATTTGTAATTTAATAACTAGGCCTTATATCTTTTGTACTCTGTTTCAAATGTTTTATGAGGTAATTTCCCGCGGCTGAATGGCATTGTAAGTGATAATTAAAATTCGGTTACTACAGCTGTTACCGTAGTAAATTCCAGATTTTAACACAAAGATACTGAAACGGTATTATGAAATTGCAATCAAATATTATATGTGGGTAGAAACAAACGAGTGTTTTTTCTTTGTTATTTAGTATTAAATACTTTTATTAAGCCACATGAATATTAGTGGAGAGTCGACGCGGCGCAACCTGAAGGCCTATTAGACTCTAAGGAACTAGGAGTATTTTGTACAGTCGGCTAACGAGACGGCAAGATAATCATGTATGGCGTGCAGGGTAAAACGTTTTTGAGAACGTTGAGGGCACGCGCTTTGTAAAATAATATGTACAAGTGGCTGCATATAGTTCACAGTCAACCATAATTATTTTTGTTAATATTAGTGTTTATTTTTAATGTTTTTGTTTTTAGCAAACAATATATATTGCCATATGCATGTCGGGTTATGTGCAATATAGGTATCCGTAGTCGTATGTTTTGGCTAACAGTTTAATGTACTAAATAACGCCTTAATCGACATAAAGTAACGGGGAGTAAAAATTGTATAGAATTCTATTATACACAAATTAACGGGAAGTAAAATCTGTATAATATCTTATTTATTTTATTTTATTATACGATTTTGTTAGTTTAAATTTAAACACGTATGTCAAATTACTGCTTTTTAGTCTTTGGGTCTCTTTGTTATGCTAAGACATGGATTGAAGAACGGACGGTCATACGGACATGACGGAATGGTTTCATTTTGACTTCGAAAGTTTGGAACTCTAAAAAACACTGTTAACATACAGTCAAAAATATGGTTCTAAATTACTTTGTCTATGTCTGAGGATAGTACTGCGCGACATTTTGACATTGTGTTGTTGAAACCACAAAATTTTGAACACAAGAGAACAATAACAGTGTAATTGCTTTGTTGTTGTAGCGCTACATATACTAGCATCTGTTGAAGCGATACTTGCACATTTGAGCTCCAAAATCTCGCACAAATAAAAAAATATACATTTTTCTTTATCAAAGTTCACTACTTTTCAGAAAAATAACAAAAAAATTAATGGAGAAAAAAGTATTAAATATGAAGTGTATTCAGTTTGATTATAACTTTAATTTACGTTATTTATCCCATCCTATAATTTATAAAGCAAGGTCTAGAGACGGTGTCAATTGTTGTTTGTAAGTTCTTTCACTGTAGTAGTATTTGTCGTAGAACTGTAGCGTTCGTAGCATTTCGTTTGCGCGCCTGCTGTCACTTCCTGTCACAAGCTTTTCCTCCTTACGCAACGCTGCCTCCGAACATGACTGCTGTACTAAAATATCTAATAATCTCGGAGGGACGTGACTAATCCGCTTAGTTAAAAGGATTCCCAAACTCGTTCCCCTGATATAATCGACACGAATTTTTCACGTATATTTCTTTCACTCACAAATCCAATTTAATTAAGGCGAGGAACTCGCGGTTAAAATCCTATTTAAGCCGTTTTTATTACCGCCCGTCGGGCGAAGACGGTTAGCTACAGCGCTCGAAGAATTTGAACGTTTGCAAGGATTTGCCTGGTTTTATCTCAGCAGTCCTGACTGCGATGGTAACTGTAAGTGATCTGAATGCAAATTTTATTTATTTCAATGACTTCTAATTATGTGCAGTATAAACAAAATAAAGTAAGTCGCTAACGAGTCGCATTCGCTTTTTAATTTTTAGTAGACCTGTTTGATAATAAACAAATAATAGATTTTTATTATTTATGGTTCTCCAAAGACATTACTTAATTCCTTAATACAGGTAACATTTACAACTGGCATGGTGAAGTGTGAACATGTCACTTACTCTCCTGTGCACATCATTTTCTGTTTTTTTTTTTCATTGAATTTATTTAATTACATTGCCAGTAAGTACGTTACAACTGTTCTATCAAGTTGCACAACTTGATCAATTTGTTCTATTAACCTAAAAAATGTTTAACGATAGCTCGTTATTTATCATTAGTTTATCACTAAAAAATCTTACGTGGGTTTTTAGAACGACTCTCGGTACAGGGAATAACAACGATTACCTAACAATCACTGAGAAATAATTGCAGTATTTTTTAATTTCTTGAGGTTGATTATGCCCTGTTATTCCCTACGAAAATTTATAAATCTAATATAAAAAATATAAAATTAATCTAACAACAATTATTAGAGACTGCTAATATAGCATATAAGTAGTTTGACATAAAAATCTATAGGATATTTTAAAAGAAAAAATCAAAGGATTTTTTCGATTTTTTACGGGATAGTATAAGAAAGATTGTATATTTTCCCTTAAATTACGTTATTTTTAACTGAATTGAGGTGATTTATCGGTGTTAATATGCGAACATAAAAAAACCGAATAATGTTTCCACATTGAAGCCGGAAATAAGTTTTTACTGTACTTAAAAAATAATTTTAAACAAACGGTTATTTAACAAGAAAGCACAGTTTGAACATGAATATTGAATGTAAAGCTTCGAAGTTCATATCGAAGGTTCATGGTAAGCGAATACAATTTTGTAGTAACGAATACCCGCACACCTCAAGCCTGGCTCTGGGGATCGGCTGGGATGTTTGCCCTCAATTTGAAAAAGATCCGGCTAATCCGGCACTCGCGGGAGTTTGCCGCCTTATATGTTACAATTTTTCTGCCTTGTGCTATGTTCCCTCGTGGTATTGTCACAGATTCATTACTAATGTTATTAAAAAATATATATACATTTTTAAATGATAGTAGAATCAAAATAATGACATTTATATGTGATATGTAAAGAAGTAGAAAAGTAAAGAACTTGATGTGTTATTTTTTAATTATATTGTTTCCATAGGCAGTTAATGGGTTCTTTCTTGATTGTCGACGTATTCATGTGTAGCGGAGACCACTTACTTAAAGTTTCTACAACATTACGAGTTTACTCGTTTACCGTCTTGATGGATTTTAAGTAGGATTATAATTTATTTAATCTTAAAACATTAGGATCTGATAAAACCTCTATTTCCAATTGTACTTAAATAATTTGTTATTACTTTTAGACAGTTAAATCATTTTTTTTTATAAATGTTTTACATAAGGAAAACTATCTTATGTCATATAGAAAACTATAGTAAAAGTAATTTGGCGTTCTCCGAAAACTTTAAACGTAAACAATACGGAGCTGATACTGCATGTCCGAACCCTTTTCCAGTACAGTGAACCCGTTAAGTATACGTGAGTATTGTATGGAAGTGCATGTTAGTTTAGTTAGTTAATAGTTAAATATGAACTGTATCTTTGAGTGTTTCGCCGGCGCTCATAAGATTTTGAACGGAGGCCAGCAGCCTGCCAGCGCCGTGGTAATGATCCGAGAATGCATGCATAATTTACCCGCAAAGAGCTTGTTTTGTAATGTTATTAGTTCGTAATCTCGTTGAGAACAGCCAACAACATCATTTGCCTCGCCTTAAATATTCAAATAATTTATTCCCTTCTGCGTAAAGTAATACTGCTTTCTCATTGAATTATACAATAGAGTTATACAACACTGATATTATTTAATTAGGCATATCTTACGTAAAGTATCGTTGTCATGGCGTAGTTCGATTTTTGAAAAATGTATGAAAAATTTTACTTCGAATAAAATTTAATGAATTACAATTCGTTTTATTTCATAAATAGGTAGGTATAACATAAATATTTTCATAAATAGTTTATTTATTAAATCGTATTGTCTAAGAGTATCGCATAGATTGGTAATTATATTTTTAAATTAAGCAAGTAAAATCTGTCACTAGTTTTTACAAGTTATAATTTAATCACGATATAAGTGAGTTGAGTGTTTTTATTACCTTCGTGAAAGGTAGTCAAGGCATAATTACAGCAATTAAACCTTAAAGACTTTATTTTATTGCGCGTCTACTGTAAAATGGTCGATTAATATCTTTTAATGTAAAGCATTACGTTAAAAGGTAGTATCTGTCATACATTTGTTGTTAACGAACAAGATATAAAAGATAAAGATAATTGTTATTTAAGAAAAGATTTAATAATATAGTTTTGAATTGATTTCGTCAATTGTTTTTTCTAGATTCAAGGGAATCTGGTAGAGATGTACAGTTGTGACAAAGGGAATGCTTAAGTTCAGCAAACGTGTAGGTAATCACGTAAACACACAGCGCTGTACGGAATGTATTCAGTGCCACGCATCGCAACTGCCGCTTGCGCCGCTGAACACACAAGTGCTGCGTTCTATTGTGAACGAGCCACTGTGCATTTATCATGTTGTTAGGTTTTGATCAGAAACTTCGAGCAAGAAGTCAATAATACGTTTGTTGATTAGTAACGTTTTATTGCATACGTTGTATTGAACAGTTATGAGTCATTATTATTTAGATCATCTCTTTCATCAGTTACAATCAAATGTTAATGTTGAAAAGTATATTCCAAAGCAACTAGTTCAATCTTTAGTACCTACCGCTAACACTTGAAAGTACTGACATTATGTTTTCAGTGTTAAAGTAATTATTGAACTTGTGATGTATTTGAACATTATTTATCTGTAATTATATTTGATTTATTAAAAAAAAATATTTTGTTAAAATATGTATAAATACATAATTAGATTGTGGAAACAAATTAAAATAAAATAATATAAATTATTTACAAATTAAAATAATATTTGTAAATATTAAAAACACGTATACAACATGTTATTTTTATTGAGTAAAAGCAATTTTTGGTACAAACAACAATTCAAACTACATACAAAAAAACAAATAGAAAAGTATAAGGTTTTTGTTCACGAAAATTTACAATTGTGATGCAATAAAAACCGTTCCATACAAGTAGTTAAAATACTGTTAAAAAAGAAATTCGAATGAAAGCAATCATAGCCGTCCAGTTGGCACGATACCAGGTACAACCACTGCGGCTATAATACAGCTAAATTTATGTTTCTAACTGAGAATGACTTTTAATAGGCCGTTGAATTTTCACAGCCTCTGATCTGACTGGACTGAGAATATAGCCGTGGAGAAAGGTCGCACTTGTTTTATGAAAAATTGCATTACAACTCCGACCTTTGAATATTTATTGTAAATTCTTTCCAAAACTCAAGTAAACAGAATGTTAAATTTTGTACGTTTGTTTCCATTACTTGTGAGCCAAGACAGCTTTTAGAAAGGAAACTTCGCTTCGCGGGACCGTCCGTGTCGTGTGCAGGTGATAAATCGTATGGCGCCATCACTTTTTACTAACGAGACAAGATGTCGTGTGCTTACAAACATATTCATGAAACGATTGTTAGCGTTCTGTCGACTACACGCCTTTGTGGATTTTACGTGGGCGAAGTTTTTTGTTGGAAGTCGACGGTTCTGTTGAAGGACTGTCGGAATGTTTTCGTCCGATTTTGGGAATGGAGATTTTTCAGCGCGGTTCAGTAGGCGCCGTGTCGTACAACTGCACCGATGACAATAAATATCGGACGCGGCGAGCCGTGAAATCGAATAGGCTCCGTCTGT
>DWPA01002449.1:0-15749 GCA_018251375.1 Calpodes ethlius
CGCGTATTTATTTTATGCATAAATATAATTTTTATTTAATGTAATATTTTTATTACATCTATCTGTTTACCGTAAAAAAATCACATTTCTATTGAATTGTGATAACAAATGGTATTACCAACCTATTGGGATTCTGAATACGCCAAATGACACCATTAACTCGGTAATGTGGTAATATACCACAGGGGAATAACATGACTTGGAATGATGTAAGCTACGAGGATTATTCAGTTTACAAAAACAGTCCTTACAAATGTAAAATGAATATATCAAAGTACACTAATTACGTCTAAGGAATTAGTTTTAAGAAACTATTGATACTGTAAATAAAAATACAGCGTAACTACTATATATACAGACCTATTATACTTAAACTGGTACCCTTTCAATTTAAAGAATCGCCTCTCAAAATTTATTGTAGTTTAGGTACAAAAGGACTTCCCCAAGCTTAGCGAGTAAGACATACATATCAACCCCACGTCATAATAAAATCATACCGACACGTCATAAAAGCATTCGGATGACACATAAAGTGAAATTGTTAATATGAAATGATTAACGCAAAATTGGGTCACAGTCATTTCTGTGGTTATCGCCATGAATAAAATCATTATTATTTGCGTGCAAGGTTTCCTTTATTGAGATATATATGTTTTTAATTTCATTATTCCATCTGGTATTCCATTTGTATCCAGGTTAGGATTAGTCTGAACATAGGAGATATGCGATAAACGATTTACCATGCTTTATATTTATCTATTATATCACATTACATAGCTTTATAATATATATAACTACGAATACATTATTGTAGTGTTTGAATAAAATTAATTTTATATAATAATATTAAAAATGCGGATATTTTTTCTATAGCAATTTTAATGTACGATTCTTTGTCCATATCTAATATGTAAAAACTATACAATTAAATTTGTGTCAATATACTTGCAAATGTATTTCTAGATAGGCGCTAATAGCTAAATGCCTATGTAACTAATTTACATCCAAATAATATAATTAATTTAAGTTGTGTACTATTTAATACTTAAAGTTACTATTTATACTAAAAAACAACAAGGAGCCTTTTATGGATGGAACAAAACTAGAAAATATTACTTAGAAGCGTGCACTCGATCACAATTAATGTATCGAATTAAAAATTTAATTATAATCAACGTGACGCCATTAATTTTTTGCGTAAGTTTGTACTTCGAATAAATCTATATCGAATATTTATCGTTAATCGGTTGTGATCGAACTTCTCCTATATTCATAGAAATATCTCAAGTTACGATTTCTTTCCAAGAAATTATTGATTTTAAATATGTTTTACAACTATGTTCATATATTGGATAACTAAAACTTCCTCGACATATTATTGTATATTATTACAAAAAAGCTGTTATGTGGGGAAAATAATAAACTCAGACCTCATATAATAACATTAGTAGAAAGTTTCTTTAGAAAGTATTTTTTTAATTGACATTAGCATAAAAAATATTTTGCAAAAACATGAAAAAAGAAGACTAAACAAAAACGCTTTTTTTGTGTATAAACAGCTACTGCCTTACCCGATTACTTAGCGCAGATTACCTCACTAACGAAACAAGATTATTGCCTCTTTTAATACAAAATCTATTTGCTAAAATAACTCCCAAATATGAAACAATATTTACACAACCGGCACGTTCCCATAACAAACAGGGGGGTTATGATAAAATGCTCTCTACATCCGAACAAATAAAGACCGAAATTAGCTAGTGTATTTTATCATTATTATAAATATATTTAAAGTAAGGTTCGGGGCCACTAGTCACTGTTAAGCTTAAGCCGGTTACGTCCCTCCCTATTTTCTGATGGAGATTTATGTCATGGGATCAAAAGTTTTCAACCGTGTACTACGAAGGCCGCAAAGTCACGCGCGTGTGTGTGTAGAGACGCGGCGGTTTGCAAATTTGCTCTCGAAATATCGCAATATTTACAGCCAATACGCTGTCAGTTCTAATAAATAAATAGCCGTTAATGTTTCATTACGGCTCATGCATTTCAGTGGGAATAATAAAAGTATGTGGAATGTACATACTGTAGCGATCGTAACTTTTCATAACAGCTGGTAATTCATTTTCTCATTAAAGGCTTAATTTTAATGATACGCGGTGTGGCCGAGGCCGTGCGACTTTACGAGTAGCAATTTATGACGCTATGAAGTGTTGTGCGCGACTGTACTTTACTGCGAGCATACGTTTAGACGTAACAAGTGCGGCAGTTATCGTCATAATAATATTATACCTACACGATAGTACCTGGCGGGCGCGGTGCAAACCTTTGAAGACCGAGCTGGTTACGGCGGTTTTATGATTAGATTTGATTAAGAGTGGAATGTAATTTGTGGAAGAGAAATAATTTTGCACTGTTCAGATTTCCAAGCCCAATAACCGGGAATATCCGCAAGCCTGGTATGTTCTTGCCGCCACCTGCGCCGATGAATGCTTAAAACTTCCTTTACTGCAACGGAAGTATTAATGAAATATATGGATATCGAATTCATTGTACACACTTTATATGGGAAAAAACTATACGTCGGTTAGGTACGCAATTAAAAACATAAGTTCTATTCTTATTTATTTGGCTATTAAGTGGGTTTATCTCGGCTTTAAGCAAGTTTTTAATGAGGCTAAGTAACAGCGTAAGCCAAATAACTTAGTTCTCATTGCTATTAAAAAAACGATAGTAGTATAATAATAATTATTATTAATATGCGTAGTAAGTAATAGTGTATATATAAGCGTGTACTTATTTCCCGTTTAAATTCTCGAATGTTCTGTGCTACTCTCAAGTGTAGATTTTTTCTCACTGTTTTACAAACCAGTTCGAAGGCAAAGTACCCCACATATTTACTCCTCGCTTCTCCTATTTATTTACTTTGGCGCGTTGTTTAATGATTGGGGTGGCTTTGATTCTGATGAATTAAAACGACACATCAGGCCGGCGTGGCACTGCACACCATTAGTTGGGACGGTATTGTGTTGTAAGGGCTTTTATTCGACTAGCGTGCGTTTTTTCATCACATCTGTAGAGCGGTGAGTAAAGACGTGTTCTATTAGTGTTCGTTCAAAGCGCCCTACGATTGTTGTTAGCTATCGAAGTGAGTGCCTAATTATTAAAATATTTTCCATTCATTTGTTTTTCTTCTTCCATACCTAAGCGTCATCTAGGTACAATATATGAATTATTTTTAAACAAAGGCCATATAAGTCTTAGTACTAAGACATACAGTAGCGTGATTAAAATTTTTGAACAGCACCGTATCTAAACAGCAGTAATATTATTTTATATTTTTTATTTAAACTATTCTTCTATATCGTTAATAGTGTCATGGGGTCTGATATATTAAATGATATTTCCAAAGAAACTTTAGACATACGGAATACCCCATGAGACCTTTTAATAACACGCTATAAGGAACTTCGTCTTGAAAATAGTATTTCTTTGACCAAGTCAAAGTCGGCACAAAATTGTACATTAACTAGAACTTTTTTTTTATTATGAGGATAACGTGTTAGACTACTACAATGATATTAAGTAATAACTGAAGCAAATCTTATGCATCCGCAGTTCAAGTTTTTACCATATAAATATTTCTTACTGAAAATTTACTAATATGTATCATGTTATAGTAATTTCCACATTTAATAAGTTTCGCGTTTCTTCAAGTCATTAGAACTGGAGCCCGTCTCACTAAATTAGTTTTTGATGGACAGAAATGTTATTTTTTCACCTTGTCAATTTGCTACTAAAAATAGCGCCGTCAACCTCATTCAAAACTTTAGACTGAAATGTTGGAAGTTAACTATTCATTAACCACTCGTCTGTTTCTCTAAATAGCAACACAGAATAACTTACCCAGAAATATCATACTGAGTTTGACTCATTATTACAGTAGTTATGATTAGTCATAACCTACAAAGTTTGACAAATTTAAGTTATAAAATGTATAGACTTACATAATTATAATGCATCTACTAAATGTCTTTACGTATCAACACAGTAAATCACATAACAATAACTTTAGGATATATATGTTATCTTTATTTTATTTCAATAAATTTACAATTTAAAATATATGTACTAAGTTACAGACTAGTAGTTTTGAATGTAGAAAAACATAACTTGCCAAAATAGCAAGACATATATATGTTTCTTAGTATATATATACTATATGCCTATACTTTGTCACAGATCGTGGTAACAGTAGTTCAAATGAGGGTACATTTATATTGTTAGTAAACTAATTTTAAAATGATTTATCAAATGTATTACAGACTTCCATAAAAGCACTGACTTTCACCTTACATTTTGAGATAAATTGTTATTTGCAAATAGCATAAATAAATAGCATGCTAAATAAATATTGTACAAAATATAAAATCACGTGACGCGGCGACGTGTGATTTATTTAATTCTGTATAAATTTTAATCTTTATCAAAATGTCCGGAACGTTTCTTCAAGTCTTTGCTTGTTTCATTTTACGTGACGATAATTTCATATGACCACTCGCCTTATTCTTGAATATAACTTTGCTATGGAGATTTATGGGTTTAATTTAAGTAGCTATCTCTTGAATTTTAAACATGACCTAAAAATTTTCAATTGTGTTAAAATGAATTTATATTTTCTTACATTTTAGTTTGCAGTATCCATAATACAATGAAATTTGTATGTTCTATTCTATATCTCGCAGTTAGTTAAAGTGAAATTGTTTGTATTCGTGGTACTTTTAAATAATAAATTACCACATTTTTTAACTACAACACATATCACAGCTCTTAATAGCAAAATTGCTTTATTACTTCAGAATTTTTGACACAAACTCATAATACATGCATAACTACATAATATGACGCATTCTACGATTTAAAACGGTCGTAAGTTAGATAAACTTGTAAATTTGTTCAATAACAAAAACTAGTTGAGTAGAGCTACCTACGAGTAAATTGCATTAATCTCGTGAGATCTCACCCGTTCTCGTGCATGGTCAAATACGATTCAGTCGTATTCAGCAAACGACGCACTTGACTTGACCACATTATTGGGTTCTCTAAATTTTCTAAGTTACGCCGTCGTAAATAACTTATGAAGCGACAGTGGAAACGGGTCGACGGAGCGGCGCATAACTCACCAGTATAGCTAGTTATGGCACAATAAATTTATTAGGTCAGTTAACTTGAATTTGTAGCATTACGTGCACTATGACGTAATTGTCTAAGTTTGTACTGCAGATGAGAATAAACTGTGAAGGAAATTAATACAAATGTTGCGAAGCGCTTCCAGGGCTTACGTTTAGTCAGTTTTTCTTAGTTTATAAAATACTGTTTTGTATTTTAAAGTTCTTATTTACGAGCCTTGTTTTGTTATTTCTTGCTATTTTTAAATGTTACCTATCCAACTTTTAAGTTGGGTCTTTTGAAGCCTAGATTAGGTTCAATGAATTTTATGGTGAATATTAGAAATATGTATTCATAATTATAAAACAATACGTCCATAATTAGGAAAACACAATTTACCTATTCTAGTTTAATAATGATTGAAATTATACTACAATTCGAACCGTTATTCGATAATAGTCAATTCGAAACACGTCATTATTCTGAATCGATACCTATAGTTATGGCACTTATCACGCATTCAATAAAGCACGCCCACTCATTCATTAATCGGACATGATATACCTACAGCCAATCAAGCTACGAGTTGAAATCAATAATATTTATATCCGCTATAGAGATCCAACCACTGTCGGAGATTATTAAACAGTATTAGTGAACTAAACTAAATCGGAAAAATAAAGAGGAAGAAAGAGTAGGAAATGTGCACGAAAATGTGATATTTACGCCATTTTGTTTCTTACTAAGTACTATTAAGCCTTTTTCTTTCAGTCGTAATTCAATTTGCCAAATTACAACTTAATATTTTTGAATGTTCTATTTTCTTTAATACATGTATTAGTTAATATATTCTTAAATTTAGCTTTCTACACTTTTTCTCCTTATAAACTTTAACAATACCAAATATCAAACCCTTTTGCATAATTTGTCTAAATTTCATAGGTGTACGAGATCTATCCTTGAGTATTGGCCATACTTCAAACTTTTAAATAACTATCTACTGAGTTGCCATTACTTTTAAAAACAATTTAACTAAACGAACCAAGACGACGAGACGAAGTAATTATAAACACAATCTCCAAGCAGAACTTAAGTCTCAAGTTATACCAATAAGTACTACAGACTCAATTTACATAAAAACGATTAAGTGAAAACAGATACCGATTAATTAAGGCTTTATTAATCTGTCATCATTATATTACTGTCTTTCGCTGGAGTGATATCTTACAATGGGCTGGCAAACTCGCCTCTAGGCCTACACTGATATACATTTTGAACTCCTATTTATGTCTTTATATTCTTACAACGTTTTCATTTGTTTAATACCTGTAAGTTAATTATTACAACATATTATAGTATATGTTATGCAATCAATATTATCGATAATATGATAATATTGATCGATAATATATCAATATTATCGATCAACGATAATATACATATATACTACATTCATAACAAGAATCGGTGTCTGTATACGGAAGATATTTGTAAAAATTTCATCATATAACTATCTATTAACACATTAGACTCCGTAACATTTATTTTTAACTTTTGCCTGTTTTTTTTTTGTTAATATTCCCGCTAAGACATCACTTTACTATTTTGATATCACTATCGAACTGTTGTTTGCTTGTGGTAACATGTATCTATTTTATTTCAGTATAAGTAGATATCAATTTAAAGAATCACATCTAAGTATTTTACCAGGTGTAGGGCAATGATTACCAGAAGTGAAGGAAGAGCGAAATTGTTAGAAATAAAAGTGCTCAATCCAATTATGTATATGTAGGAAACATCTCTTACTATTGTATGTTTCCCTCCTCGTTAAAGTATTCACCGTCTGAAAAGGTAGCAAGACTAACTTGTAATATCATCATAATAAATCATGTGTATTTGAAACAAATATAACAACTATAATATCACTTGTTTTCAATATCTATAACGTATAAATCCATAGCTTAATAAGAGTCAAGAGACATCAATTTGTAATACTTATTGACGGCTGGAATATAGGCAAACTCAGCCTTTGACATCACTGTTCATGTCACAATAGTTCGATGCGACGAACTGGAATAAAACGCAATTAAGCCCAAATGTACACATTCGAGTAATGTTGACTGTTTTGTCTATGTTTACACGTTGTCCGCGGTAGCCTATCGAAATACATATGTATCTATATACGTTTAAAAGTCATTGATGTGTATATTACTAGTGTAAATTGATAATTATGCGTTAACTCGTGAGCTCGCACAGTCATTGGCGAATTAGGTACACGTTGTTGATGAAAACCTATGATATACTCATATTTAGCTGTTAGTACTCTATACTGATTATGTTAATTATAAACTACTGTTTCATAAAACCTAACACAATTGTAAGGGATCGCCACAATGAGTTATGTTGTCAATATAATTAGGCAGGTACTTAGTAATTAGACTTACCCACCATAGTTTCTACAGCTGAGCCTTGGAAATTATACAGATACTATTGAATAATTAAAATTGATGTTCTTAAGTGTTTTAAAAAATAGTTAGATATAGGATTAAGTGATTTTAAATTTGGAATTCTGAATATAACTCATCGCAATTCCCATTAATATTGACGATGAGATTTTTTACAAGTACCTCGGCATTAATTGCTTATCTGTGATTGATTTTGTACTAAGGACAGACGTTTGTAGTCACTAAATGCCAGGTGGACTCAATGTTCTTTTGATATATCAATAAAAAATCTAAAAGGGTTCATTAATCTAGTCTCATTGAGAAATTGTGATATAATTTTGATTGAAATCGTGGAACGAAACGAATGAATTTATTTATAATTAAAGTTACTTCAGCTGCTCACAATTTAGGAGTTTTATATATTTTTATAACACATGTCAATTAAAAATAAACTAAACTATAAATGTGGATAAAAATAGTTATAACCGGAAGAAACCCATAAGAGAAGTAGTTTCAATAATCGAGTCGGAACGCCCGCTACTACATAGATTGTATCGCAATAATTGTCGTTGCTCGGTCGTTTGCATGAAATAATGCTTAATTTCAATTCCGAGTGCATTACGTAATATGTAAACTTGTATGGAACTTTGCCAATAAAGTTCGATACAGATCGTTACGAGCCACGTTGCATGGAAGGGTGCATCAATGGCTCCAGTATCGATTATGCTAATTTTATTATAGAAATTACATTCGTCACGCTTGCTTTTATTACGTTTTTAAAATGTTCGTATTAGTGAAAATACGGCAACATTTGTTCGTTTTGTTTGTTAATAATGTTGGGGATAAACTTAGCTAAGTAAAAACATGTGTTTAGTTTCAAAAAGAAAAGTCTACAGGTAAATAAAACCGGTTCAAACCGGTAACGATAATTCAGAGATAATATGTACATTAGTAGATAAGTTAGTATACTTGTATCATAATTATGATGATGTATGTAACTTGTATAGAGCGTTGTAGAAAAACTATGACATAGAAGTTATAATATATGTACAATATGTCACAGTGATGTAGCCTAGATGCTTTTATACTTGTAGTTAGTCTAAAATTAAGACGTTAAGTCTTTTGTTCTAAAGTTCTAACTTCGCCATATCACTCAACATTATAGTGTTTTAAACGTTTAATGAATCGCCGTAAAACATCCTTCAGGCAAGCTTGTATTCCAGTTTGAATAGTTCTAAGGCCAACGTACAGATAAAAAAGATCTTAGGTCTCATCTAACTTACATTACTATTCGAAGTTAGTTATAGAAATGTCTATTAGTTTCAGTGTTCAGTAAAAAATAGGTCGACTGTATCCATTTGCTTTGGCAATAGTAATAAAAAGCTGTTTCATACATGATCAAATTGTTGTTATTAAGAAGTTAAATAGATTTGGTACATACTAATGTATTTTATATATCACGCTATAGTCTTCGATTTTTACCACAAGATGGCGTTAACTATCAGATATCACATAACTTTATAACAGATCGAATGGTCATTTATTCTTCCACTCATAATAAATAAATGACGCTACTCAATCATACCCCACACTAAAATTCCCTGTGCCTTTTCCTGTGAACAGGAATTTAAATTGATAATTAAAATTTTTGCCTCGCTGGGCATCGAACAGGGGGTCCTTTGAATAGTAGTATAGTACGGTAACTAGCCATTTCCCCGCATAGGCACCGCGTCAAATCCTTAAGCTACACATTAAAGATACTCGAGAATTTCTCAGATACAGGACTTACGCTGCGATAATCACAATTAATTTTAGTCATGTGAAGTTAAATTTCCTACAACTCTACTCGAACGAGTATTTTCTTGCGCGTAATTAATCTTACAGGGGGTGATAGGGAATTGAAAGCAGCAAACTTTGATTTGATGTTGATATCCGGTACCGCGAGTACTGTAGTAAAATTTACGATCGTGTTTACCTCCGCCGATATAAGTTTGTTTGGTACCAGACGAAGGGAATGAAACCCCGGGCACTGAAGGCGGATAATTTTGTTTGTACAGGCAGGCGTTTAAACATGATAGTATAATGTAATTCTGTTTACTAATATTGAGTTAATATTACACGGTTATAACAATATGTGTGTGGTACCTATCTAGGTCAGTATTGTATACACATTCATAAAGCTCCGATTATTTTTTTTAATGTTGTTATGATGAATATGTGTGTTTAACTTATGTGGAATTAGTAAATTGTCATTTAGTTTATCTAGTGTAACGGAAATATGATTACAGTTCATTCCTGTTTGGAAGGAACACCATTTTTCTAGATAATGTTTTTAAAAAGATTTCCATTTTAATTTTTCCAGCAAGACATAAATTCCTCTGACTATATTGCCGCTTCACTTCACAAAACGGATAAAATTACATTTTGAAATACAAATTATGAACTGACACTACATATTAATAAATAATAAACTCAATAATGTGAATTTCTATTAGTTTTTAACGAATCGGTCTAATATCTAATATTAATACCGAATTGTAAATAACGGATGTATCTGGGAACGTGGTCAACATCCATATTATTATGTTCTGCATCCAATTTAAAACTGGTTTATATTGTTAAAAGATATACTTATACAGCAATCAAGTAGAAAAAATAATAACATAGAAGTCGGTGTTCCCGTTTGATTACAATGTAAAACAGGCTCCAACTAGTAAGTATAAAAATAGTACACTTTAATATATGGTGAGATACTTTTATTAAGGTCATCTACTATGAAATATTTGGGAACACAAAATAGAATTATAAAAATTTAAAAAAGATTAACGAAGGAAAAGAAGTTCGCAACTATTCTATTATTAAATTTAATCTTATAATTGTAATGATTCAGTTTTTAAATAAATATAAATTTAGATCTGAAATTTCACAGTTGTGTCTACTTTTAGATGTTTTATATTTTTTTATAACTTAATGATTTAACGAAGCGATGAAGTGCTCTTATAAAATCTTTGCGAAATAATCACCCTTCAAAAATCATTTCTGTATTGCTAAATAAGATACAACTTTGTACTAAGGTAAGACATTTAATAATTTAATCTAAAAATCCTTGCTATGGACGCTCGGTTTATTTAAGTAATATTTTGTTTCCAATTATCTTTTTGGATACCAAAACGAGTTAACAAATTGCTATAGATTAAGGTATGGTTACCGAGTTACCGACTTACGTTCTCTCTTCGAAGCTAACGCGGGTATGATGATGATGAATTTACATTCTATGTCACGGGCCAACCATCGGCGTTGTAAAATATAAACGTTGCGTGTATCCCGTTCCTTAATCTGCGCCCCATTAACGGGCATCATTAATCATAGTTTTAATAACAATTTAACCCCAAGTAGATTAATATATCTTCATCTATTCACGTGCTCGGAACGACGGGTCGAACTTATCGAGCTTTATCATTCAAATTTCACTGCGCAAGACTCATACAAAACCGACGCCGCAACAAATACGAGCATTCTTTTCGTCGCTGCCCCATCGCTGGTAATGAATTCGAGTGCAACTGTTACAAATGTAGAATTTGGCTTTGTTGCTTACCCATTGTGTACAATTAAACGTGGAAAGATGTAATAATCTCAAATGTCTCTTTGTACTTTTTAACGCAGACACATGCGGGGTCATAATAAATAATAAGTTGCGTTGTCGGTGCGAACATTTATGTCCTACAATGAATTAAATGTCAGGTTAACGTAGGGTTGTACATATTAAGTTGAGCGTGCGCTGTGTGCAACGATCGCTAAAATTCGGGGTGTACCGTTATTTATTGCACTATAATATTTTGTTGCAAGCCACCATTAATAGCGTTTTTTACGAATTATTTTTATTAACGGCCAAAACGGTTCATTATACCGCATTGAGGGGGTTGAGACTCGTTTTATTTATTTATGATTCTCACGGACTGCAATCCTTCTTAATCATAGATTATGAAAGGGATTTAATCAAACGTTATTATTAATAATATCTTCCTGCGCTATAATCTCCCATGATATTTTTGTGACATTAGTACATGTTTCAGTATCCACAATAAACCATACTGAAGCGTTTTAGGGCTCATTTAAGTTAAGTGGTAATAGATAAATGACAAATTATGATTATTATCAAAACAATAATGTCTTGTTACTTCAAAAAAAGTTAAATTAGGTATAGATGAGTCAAGCAATAATAAATCACGAATCGTAAATAATAAAACATTATTAGAATTATAGGAAACGTTTAACACTATAATTTTATAGAAAATTTCATAATTAAAATTGCTTTATACATCACATCCTAAACGCTGCGTGACTGTACGAGATTTATTAACAGAATTCACATACAAACACAACTACACATGCAACAGTTTACCCGCACATTCTAATTATAAGTCTAAAATTACTAAATGGAACCGCAAGGGGAATCAGAATCACAGCATGTAAATCGGTCGAGAATCCCTCCTGGGGCCAAACCCGAAATTATCGGTTTGGCCTCCGGCTATAACGACTTGTAACTTTATTCACTAATAAGCCGTGTCAACTATTGTCAAATGAATGTAATAATATAGCAATTCCCGCTTTTAGAAAACGATTTCGCCATATGGCTTCAATTCAATTGACCCAGCAGGACTTCCTTTGTATAAGTCTATTGCTTTCAATCTAGGAATTGGAGCGCCCGTTATCGATTCTGAATTGAGACCTGTTACAGAAATAGTCCCCAATGTTACTTTATTTTCGAAGATGTACGAAATGAAACGGTTTATTAGTCCAACCTATGTTAGTTTTAGGTATAAGAGACTCTACCCTACTTTACCCTACTTACATCAATTTCCTCTATTGGAAGTCTGAGGATTCTATCAACGTAGTAGCGCTTGCTAGCGGGAACCGCCACGCCAAGCTTGACGTGGCGTTTCCTATGCAGCGTCTTTCATACAGTGTTAGCACGCCAACAACACGCGATCGACACGCGACGTGAATCACTCCCCACCACATTCTCTGTTTGACGAAGCCAAGCACAATCTCAACGGCATTGGTGCTTGGTAAATAACAAATTTACCTTTTCCTGTAATTCTTATAGGTAGGAACCTATTTTTTTTTAAATATCAGTAGAAGTAAAATTGATTATAGTGTTGGAAAGCCGGGTTAGAAGTGAGTTTACCGTATTTGTAGTCTGCAATGCATCAGTGATGGGCAGTGTGTTACGGATATTCATGGATAGCGACGACAAATTACCATAATGTTGATCGTCTTTACATTTTCGATTATCATTCATACAACCCCATACCTAATTGTTCTTTTTCTGATCACATACCTAATTATTTTGCTTTAAACCAGAACCATACTGATCAAGTGTATTTTTATCTCACTTGTAAACTAATGTTCGTATACATCTCCTATTGAAAACAAACAACATTCAACTGTATTGAAAATACTATTCAAAGGATTGTTAGTGACTGCAGGATTCGAGTCAGAATATCCTAGTCAGAAATGACGAATTATTAAATCCTCAAGATCGGATTAAATTTGAAATGAGTTTTTGTTATACGTATAAATCTATGAGCGCACAATTGTAGAATGATTATATCACACTATTTATTATTTGATTTATGAATAAATTGTAAAAATATCTCACAATCTTTAATTAATTAAAATGTATGATCAGACACAATTTCTCATTACAGCAACTAAGACACGACTCGTACATGTCTAGATTAAATTTAGTTCGAAATATGTATTTTAACATACATAACTTAATCAAACTGAACGTAATTTTTACGTTGTTGATATGTAAGATTTGGTTAACTATTGAACCGGTCAGGGACATTTTTTTCGATCTCCCTTCATGCCTCGGGTTTCAGTGTGTATAATCGAATACGAATACATTACTAATCCTGGTGATTGTGAGTTGCATCCAAACCGCAATAGTCTCAGAACAACGCACATAATGCATTGTGAGTATGTGCGTAACCAACAATACAACGTGTGGGTAAGCGCTAGTGCCGACCCACTGCGTTCACCCTCGCATTTCATTAAATACGTTTCCGCATATCACGCACTATGTCATTTCCTTTCTAGTGATGACCGCGTGTACTACTATTTATCGCTATCGATATTTTACATGTTTCCAATTTCATCGTTTAATTAAAATGTTTTATGTTTAATAAACATTCGTATACTTTAGATGCGTAGAGCAGAAGCTTCTATAAGTTCTATCTTCTATATTTTTTAAGAAAATAATTAATATAAAATTTAAGACCAATTTAGCTATTCATTATTTTCGAGTAACTTAAACTATTTATCCAATACACATTGCGGACGCACTCAAGTGCATGATTTTTTTCTACTTAATTGACGAAAACCATTATAACTCTGCTAATTTATAAAGAATGTGTACATGATACAATAACCTGCGTTCAACTAGGATAATTAATTCACTAACCTTTCAATTAGTGAAATAATTCTTTAATAGGTGCCGCCATTCTAATTACTTACTTCCCGCATAAACAAAGTTACGAAAATCATCTTCTAACTTAATGATATTAGTAAAGATGAGAAATTAATAACTTATGTGTGTTTTTATGATATCTTTAGAGAAACAAGACATTATTCCGTCAGTATCATGGTTTTCAATATTATTTGATACGATCATTATCGCGATAAAAAATCCACAATTTACCTTTATTTAATCGCTGTTTCACAGGTGTTGACATAAAATCTAAACAGCACAGCATTAGCATTGCATTTATACCAAAATAAGCATATTAATCGTTGATTATTTTAAGAGTAAAATCGCATCATTTGTATATATTTTCTTGTTCGACTCATTCATACTGTTAAAACGAAAAATAAAAACTTTAATGCGTATACTGTATAAATGCATCTAAATAAAAATATAATAACGCATTTAATTAGGTGTGTTATTATCGATATTTGATTATTAACAACACTATTGGCGTAACCATGGGAAGCTATTTGCGGATTCAATCAAATCCACAGTGTGTAATATTATCAGCTCAAAACATTTTGTGCCTTTGTACTTGTTTTTTAATAATACCAATCTAATAAAGAAAATAACAGAAAAATTACGTTACTAAAATTAATAATAACAATTTCGTTAAACAGGTATAATAGTTAAAGAAAATACTTATATTTCGTAGTATTTGATGATTATCTTCAAAGAGAATCACGTAATATTTTCTAAAGTTATCGTTTTCCAATATAGTTTTCTTCAACATAGTACTTTTTTGATAGATTTTTTAGTTAGTGCTTTATTAATTACATAACAATAATAATTTAATTTCATACAATGACATAGTTTATAGGATATATAACTATACAAAGAAAATTGAATGCGTTTATAATAAAATATTTTGTTGTAGAAACGATTTATATTTATTTATTTAACCTTTATTGACCACAATAAAAATATCGGGTACAAATGGCGAGCTTAAAGCTCAATGCGTTCTCTAGTAGTTAACCGATATATTTTTTTTTATTTATTACCACAGCATGTAGAGCGACATATGACATTTAATGACGTCATATATTCTGTCATCAGTTGAAGATCAAGATACTTCGAAAGATATGTCGTTTGTCGAATAGTGGTAATAATTTTAGCAATATTGCGAGAACGATATGTACATACACACAAGTTAAAAGTTTTCTGGCCTTCGACGGTTAAAATCAAATTGCTGTCTAAGGTTTCGTGATTAAAATCCTCATATTCAATAATATTCAGTTCTCAGAAACAATACAATTTATACCTCGATAAATTAACTTCTAGAGAATTCTATTAAATCTAGAGGAATATAGCGTGCATATTTTTATTCATAACTAGCTGTAAATTGGGTGCGTTGCTACGCCAACAACTAAAATATATTTGAAGGAAAGACAATTCAATTTGAGTTATTTGATTGTTTTGTTCATTTCGAAAAATTGTGAGAAGGGCGCCATCCGTTGAATATTAGTCGTACCAACTCAGTAACCTTCATGGAGTTGTGCACAACTTTTCTAAAGATGAACAAATGCATAGTTTACGATTCTATAAAGAGCATACAGACAAACATTATTTTTTATATATATAGATATAAAAATAATATAACTTGAAAT
>DWPA01002450.1:0-15747 GCA_018251375.1 Calpodes ethlius
AAAAAAAATTACATTTGCTTTCTATTCTCTGTTGCCAAGCAACGCTTTGTTGTTAAACACTTCCTTTAATTTGTCCGATATAGCATCTTAATGGATCTTCCCACAGAAATAATATGTTTTTTCGCGATAAAAGTAGCTTATGGTACTCGTCATCATCTCAACTATCTCCGTACGAAAGTCATATTATAAGGAAGTTTTGTTGTACCGTGGAAGGAGAACAAACAAATAAACAAACACATTTTCATATTTGTAATATTAGTATAGATAAATAGATTTAGACCAAATTAAAATTCTACTTCTTTACTATATACGTGTTTAGAATATAGTTCTTTTTACATACATGACTTGCACTAGGAGTTAACTGGTAGATATAATTTGTATCGAACCTTTTCTTCCCTCTGTATATGTTTACTACAGATGTAATAAGGGACTTTTTATCCGCTGCCACCCATAGACATCAGCAAGAAACCTCGAATAAAAGGGTAGGAGAGATAAGACTTCGTAAGTTCTGTAGGTTAGGTATTATTATTCGTAAGGGAGTGAAGTGTGAACGTTAGGACTGTTAGTGTAGGTCAGTCCTGCTAGTAAGTATTAGTAATTGTTAGTAATTTGTTCAAATTTATATATATTTATCAGTTAAATGTCTGCCCCGGCCAGGAATCGGACCTGAACCCTTCGTTTCACTCACGCAGCCTATCAACTCAGCTGCGGTATCGTGAAATTATACTATGATTATTACATCAATTAATCAACTGGATATTTTCATACAACTATATGATCAAGGAATAGATGTAAGTACCACGCTAAGAAAACTTAATCTTTATCTAAGACTATTATTTTTTACAAAGGATTGTGACCTATGGCCCCGGAAGTATTTACAACTTCACGCTGACAGAGTTCCCAGGGTCGGAGCTGCTGTTTCCAAAACTTTAATAGGTACTAGGAATCCGTTTTAAAACTTAGAACTTTACCTGTGGTTAACCAATAGTCACACCGTTGATCATAATACATCTGAGACAAGCGTATATTATGAGCAACATTACAATGTTTATATTATAATTCGACACGTGTTCCCACGAACATTTTTACTCGAAACGTGCAATAAAAGCCGAAAATACATGTACGCAATGCATAGTAATAAAATCTAAAACGTATCCAATATTAGTGTATTGCTTAGAGCGATATGAGTGTTAAATGTTTTAGAAATAGACGGTATAAAAATACCTTCGCAGGTAATGGTGATCGCGGCCGGATTGCGGCGCGCGCGCTCCGACACGAAACACATGGCCTCATGTTTACGTGCCCACTGCGACGTAGCCGGCTTGATACTTGATGGACATAATACTTTTAAAGTAGTCTTAAGGTTTGATGCAAAAGCAGAGGAGTTACCTGATGGAGGAAGTCCCCTCGCCTATATATATCACCACCATTAAATGATGTATTAAGCAAATCGAAATCAGAAGGTTACAGTCTAAGCATAGAGGTTTAAAAGAAGCTTTGACAATAAATTAATTTTAATCACCATTCACACCCGTGCGGTCCATGGCTACCAGAGATAAACCTTTAACATAATTTTATGAGGAGCTGTAGTTAGTAATTGTACCGTTGTATTGACCCGGCCGGGAGTCGAACCCGGGAACTCTTGCTTCGCATGCAGGGACACCACTAAGCAGGCCATAATTGTCTTAATTATTATTGGAATAACGTCAATGATGACGTTTCTCATCGAATGTTAAATTTTTCGTCTGAAAGGAGTTAAATACATAGAAGAAAGCAGCGTTTTTTTTTCCTTTTTTATCAGTATTTTTATTAGAGAAAATCGAAAGACATCCTCATTTCAACATTATTGTTGTAGAATCATTATAGTGATCAGAAGCTAATACTCGACCGCGTTAAAAAGTCACCAATCGTCGGTTATTCGTTGGTGTAAAAGCACCAAGCGCCGTTGGTCGGCGTACACTTGTCGATCACGTCACGCGTAAACGCATCAAACATTTCAGTAAAACCAACAGGTAATTCACTGATGGAGCCGGACGTAATACTCCGCTGTTATGTTTATTTTCCTTTTAAATCTATTTATTTTGCCTCCCGCCAGAATGGGGCCATTGATTAGTTTTTATTTCTTTATACAAATGTTTTCTATTTATTCTGTGTAAGCATTACACCTGTTCGCGAGGTGCTTCAATACATTATACATTTAAGTTTGGAATATTTTCTCGAATCATTTTTGTAACGTATTCGTGGTGTTTGGTTTTATTTTCCTTTAAGGCCCTGCTACATCTGCGTTAACGTTAGTGTTAAAGGCTGCGCCCAAATGCGCCTTAATTAATGCGTTAATAAAACTTGGCTATATTAATGGAGTTTTAAACAAATTTTACTTTCCGTATATTGTGTCGATTAGCGTGTTAACTAGCGAGCTAATCAGTTGGCCATATATGCGTAATGTCACTGTTAGCGCGTTAATTAACACGTGAGGACGCGGATGGTGCCGTGACATTACTGACTTACTACGTACGTAAATATTGCGTTTAAACAAATTGTGATTATTGCTAAAGTTATAAATGTTATTTATATTACACCCATTTAATCACAGACAAGCAAGTGAGTAGTAGAGAGTTTCCTTACATGCATTTCCTTAGTAGGTAAATCATAAGGTACTAAGTAAGTAACTATAAAGGTCAATGAACCTTTTCAGGGAGTAAAGCGTTTCAGGGGCCAAAGTAGTTCATTTCTATTATTTTACTTATTTTGCTGTGAATTTCCGTTTTTATTATTGCTAAACATAATAATATTGCGTTTTATCGTTGAAGTCTATTAAAGCTTTTCAATTTTTATTTAATTATAATAAATGTGGTTTCGTAAGTTATACGTTGAAACGATATTTTGATAAAACGTCGCGGTTCAGTTGTGTATAGACAATATTGTATTTAAACAATCAACAGACGTGGTATTTTATTCGATATTTACGTGCTCAATCGATATCTCTATTGCTAGCTCTTGGAAGTAGTTTTCTAAAGAATCCATATCTATTTGTAATGAACAAATACAAAACCATGTAATTAATAACAACAACGCGAACAGGCGCCAACATTTTACTGAATGGAAGTAGTTCGATTATCTAATTTAAAGTCACCTTTGCGAAACAATTCAGTCACGATAAATTGCTATGTCGACGACGCGGGTGCACGCGGCGTGCCGGCGTTCCGCGACGTTCTGCCGCGCGCCGGCCGCGCACGTCGTGCGTGCCGCACGCGCCTCGCACGCACGACGTGCCGCACGCGGCTCTCGAGCAGCAACAGCGAGGTGCGAATGATCGCTGTCCAATTAGATTTCTGGTGGACAAATAGATTGGACAACATCGCGGTTTTATTGGTCGTTGTATTAGGAAGTGATGCAGGTGCAAGTAGGACGCTGGATGCCGCAGCCGTGTCCAACTATCGCGTACCTAGTAAATGTTAATGTTCACACCTCCAAGTTTTCCCAATGATAAATTGAGTGACTTGGGATACATTTTGAGAAAAACAACATACCTACATGATCTATTTTCTTGATGTACCCACGGGTGTTTGTGGTTAAGGCAAAATTAAATTGTACCTGGTCAGGGTAGCATACTATAGCGCTGAATTCAGATGTGCCATCTTCGTCACCTCCGTCCGTGGATATCCATAAAAATGAACGTATATTCGAACTGTTCCTTTTCGTGATACGGAGAAACAAGTAACTAACCCTTTTACAGATGAAACTAGGAGAAAGACTGTTAGTATTAAACATGGTGATATGGGTATAGATTGAAGGTGATAGAGAAAAGTGATCTAATGACATTCTTTCGATCGTTGCTCGTTCAGGTGAACCTCAATTATGAAAATTTTGCTTGGGTTTAAGTATGGTAAGAACCAAGGTATAAATATTTTCATTTTTTAAAAAGAACTCCCTAAAAGTCCAGAATTTATTGAAAATTGTATACACTATAATACACATGAATTGATAGGAAAGGGTACAAGTTCAAAATAAGTACAAGGGTACCTCTTATTTCAAATATCTTTCCGAAGGCGCGTAAATGGAGAGCTAATACAGAAATGCTAACTCAGTGCATTAATAGTGTTTATAACTTTTGAAATTTACGAAGTAAAAATTGTGTTCTCAAATGATTTTATTACATTTAAACTAAAATACAATGGAGAAAGGTGAAGATATTCACAATACGGTTCAGCAGTCAACACCGTGAGGTGGACGTGCGCCCAAACATAATTATTTAAAAATAATATCGGGCAGCTGCAACCTATTGCAACACGAGCTCGAAAACCGATTGAATGAGATTTGGCAAAAAGATGCGGTGATGGTGTAGGTAATGATACCTGTGTGCATTCTTTTATATGGAGTGATACACTCACATGGCTCAAAGATATTTTCTGGATTTTACTCAAAATTATAACATATTGATATAAAAATTATAAAACTTTTGTATGATATATCTACGCTTTTACATTGCTATCGTTGAGAAGTTATCGCAAAAAATGTGTAGTTGTAATTTCCCTTAGTTGGTGTAGTTGCTTCCGACAATCCAATTTGGACAAGATAAAGAAGGTCCGCCTTATAATTATGCAGCATAAAGCATGATTCATCATGCAATAGGACGCATTAGACTTGTATCAAAAACTTTTATGTCCTCTGCAATGGTTTGAACTTCAAGAGCCAAGCAACTTGTCAAGAAGAAATCTTTCTGAGAATAATTTTCGACCCGGAACACCTATTAAATATTATGATTAAACACACTTCTATTTAAATTAGTATATTTCTTGTGTAAGGGGTAAGGTTAATGTATTTGGAGCGTGTATACGTTGTGTAGAAGGAACTAAATTAAAAGAACAAAACGCGTGTAAACATCGTTAGAAAGTATCAAAGCTCAAAACATTATTTACTCGCGCAAAGCTCGCTGCCGATGTACCTTTATAAAGAGCAACCCGCCGCTAAAGGAAACTAACTTACAAAATTATAATTGCGTGTCTTTATAAGGAACCTGCTTCAGTGTTGCCGAGAAAAATGAATGATGATGAACAAATTTTAGGTGACACCTTCAAATGTAGCGGAGGATACTGTAGTTTTTAAATAGCAGTGATGGCCTGGTTCGAACGTTGGTCTCCCAAACGTGGGGGTGTGAGTTCGAATTCTGCACGTACCTCTAATTTTCAAAAAGCTATGTGTGTATTACAAGGTAATTATCATTTGCTTCGGTGAAGGAAGACGTCTTGAGGAAACCTGCACACCTGAAAGTTCTCTATAATGTTCTCGAAGGTGTGTAAAGTGTACGAATCCGTACTTGGCTAGCGTGATGGACTATGGCCTGTACCCCTGAGACCCGAGCCCAGCGGTGGGACAGTTTTGGGTTTGGATGAGTTACAACTTAGTATTGTTTGTCCGTCCGTCCGTTTGTCTGCAATATAGCATTAAAAATCAACAGTAAAAAAAAAAAAATTCATTAAACTACAATTTCGCATTATTGTAGATATTTATCTTAATTTTTTTAAAGATATATTTTGACTATTATTTTTATTAAGTTGTCTTCATATTATTCTTCAAATCAGTAAGTATGATGAATATCAAAGGATATGGTTGATCGGCTCATAACTCCGAAACCCAAAATAGATTGTAGTCTGACATGCACTTGGCTGGGTTTTTTGTACTAAACAACTATATGTTTCAAGACAATGCTTCTTGATTTTTCAGATTACACAAACTATTGTTGTTCCATTTTGCTAAATATGTTATAGATTTTCTTTCTCTCCTCTTGTTCAGAATAAATATATAGTTTTTTCTTTCTTTTTTCTAATTTTTGGTGAATAAAGGGATCCTTGCTGTCAAGAGCTTCGCTGTTATAAATAACGATATATTCGTTGATCGCGTACTATGCAACACGTTCCGAAGTCTCCTGATGTAATTACACTGTACGCGCTTATCTCCAAAAGACTTTTCCTTTTACCGCACCTAACTTTAAGTTTATCAGGTGAAACTTTCCCGGGAGCAAATTGAAAATTTTACGATGCCAACCTCTGGCGCGAATTAATTGTGTTATCAAATATTAATGCGGTATCTTGGCTTGTTTAATTGCCGTGTTGGAGTTTCGAGAATTTCTTAGTTACGTCGTTTCTGCGGTCGAGCCTCGACTCGTTAACTGTCGAATTAATGATCTGTTTTATGATCGATTGTGTGCGAGATCGGATCGGCTTTACGTTCGGCTCGCTAATTCTGTATTTATATTTCAAGGTGAGTCAATTACGTCGCTATTGCAATGCTAAAATAATCGGAATGCAATTGTATTTGCACAAGTTAATTTAACTATATCAAATTTGTCACGTAAACGGAAATTATACGTAAATTTCCCGCTGATTTCAAGGTAAGAAAGAATATTACGATATGTCTTTTCTTTAATGAATCATGATCAAATATACGTATTGACCTCGTGTTGTATTTAGTACTTATTAACATTAGGTGATACGAATTATGTGGCGAACTACCTCTAGATAAGTACACCATAGGAGATAGTATAACCTAATCGTGATTTATCGAAGATACAGCTTGCGTTTTATATACAAATTCCAAATATATCCAAGCCTGGTAGATCTCAATTTACTTAATACTAAATAGAGTACTTCTATTCTTGATTGTCAAATCGTTTGTAAACAAACATATGTAATTATTTGTTAATGAAATTAGTTAACTGCAGTAGGTAGAATACGTTAGTATATTGATACAATACCCACGCATATACTCAAAGGACTATAAAAAGAAGCGAAAAACAAGGAGTGCGCGGCACGTTCGCACAAATAAAAATAACATAAATTCCCCAATCGGACCTGCGAAAATTATACTGAAGTGTAGCGGCCGCGGCGTGTCCACTTCGAAAGAAGTTAGTGGAGCGAGCGAGAGGTTCCCGGTGAGAGTACGGGAATAAATACACCAGAGGTATTTAGGAGCAATGCGACGCTTATCGACGGGACACCACATTGAGTTGATATTACTGCGTTACAAATTTATTAAAAATTAAAAACAAATGTAATTTGAAACTTATTTCATCGTGCACTAAAATATGGAACTCACGATGTGTATTTTTTAGGTCGATATTTAGATTGAGTTACATGGATCATTGTGGTGACGTGGAAAAAATCTTGACAGTATGAGAAATAACATTTGGCACTAATACATACGTCTGCTCTGCCTTATGTCCTATTTGTTTAGTGATATTTAAAAATAAGTTATAAGAAAAAAACTGGAGCATGATAATATTTAATGACGTTTTAGATATAAAAAACAGACTTAAATATTTTAGTAAGACGCAAGATAAGTTAAATACCTTCGTTATGATTAGGTTATTCGAATGCGATAATTAAATATAGAGTGTATATTACCCCGATTGTTGATCAAATCTTAGAAAAGTATCAAGTTTCCCGAATAAGTGGACCTCCAATCTGATACTGAGTATTAGTGGTATTTGAAGTTGATGAATGAAACGATTAAACAATAAGTAGAGATAGTTTAAGTAGAGCAGATTGCGTTTGTTTGTTTGTTTTGTCACAGCGACTACAAGTTTAATAGCCGTCATGATATCGGTGTAAATCACAACTCCATGTAGTTACGACGTACAGTCGGGTACAAAACGCCACGTGCCGTACCGCGGCGCCAGGTGCGCCGACCGCGTCTCTAAATTTAACGTCTTTATTTGTATTTCTGACTGTACACGCTTTCCACAAACCCACCCTAATTGGAAGGTGGCCATTTTAAAATAACGATACTTATTTCTGGAGAGAACTTTTGTTATTGTTTTTGCTCAAGATCGTGTTCTTAGTATGACCGGTTGTGAGTGACTCACCTGGATTTTGAAGTAAACATTTTTAACTCAAACACAAATTTAGTTCTCGCTAATTCGTAGTTACATTGTTTCGAACGATGAATAAGTATTAGTTCATTGTAATTTATCTGTAGTTGATACTAAAAGCTTATTTGTCATCGGTACCTGTTTTTCTGTTATAGAGAGTTTCAAGAGTTCCGCCTCCCAATCGTCACAGCGCATCGCAACCTTGACTTCAACGTTATCCACGTCCAATTCTGTCCAAATATTGGTACAAAAATGATGTAACCTTTTCGCAGTTCAAGTGTTCTTGTTTAAATAGTTGCCTGGTTGTTTCTGATGGTAGCTACTTCAAAGTTGAGAATGTTTAATTCCCGCTTTCTCAATCCTAGAATCATTTCAGCATAACTACGTTAGTTACGACCTCCGTGTTACAGATGACGCTCAACACTCTGTTCCTGTCAAATCGATGAGTGCTTAGATTCAAATTCAGAGAAACGCCGCCTCGTGTGAACTGTTTACGACACGGACATATTAACGTCGTTAATACGAACACTCCTCCCTGCGGCTTCCCACCGGCATTTAGCAGCACTCGGCACTGGCGTGTTTTCAGCCGGTAGTTGCCAAAACCGATACTCATCAAATGTAAGGTGAGGTCTTAGGTATTTTATTAAAGCTGGCTGTTTTTGTCGCGTGGGCGAGGGGCGACCGTCATTATAATCTAATCTTGGTTACGTGCAAATACTCCTCTCTTTCTTTAAATATTATAAAATAAACATGTATCTAAGCGCTGTCTGCATATGGCAAATATATTTAAAAAATCATATTTGCGGGCCTTTATACACACAACATAATCCAAAACAAGTTTTTTTTTTATTTTGTGTGTGTTGTATATAAGTCTGTATGTTTGTGCACGCTTATCTTAAGAAAAGCTTATCCAATATGAATGTAGTTTTCAGGACGATATTGTGATGGCTTTACTTCACATTTAGCTTTATTTTTTTTATTTAAATCCGTTAACTAATAAAGAAGTTATGTCAATAGCTAAATCTCCATGTACGAATTCGCTGGCACAGCTGGTACTTTACTAAAGTACCACTCCTGTGCGCATACTGAGAGGATCTAGCACCTCATTTGAGTTAAACGGTGCTTCCCAAATGCATAATAACTAATATTAACTCATGGAAAACTACCTACTTATTGCTATCAAAGCATAATTACAAACAATACGTGTTTTGTAACTTACGACTCACTTATATTGTTTGGACATTGCATTTTCGTCGGATGGTCATCAGTCGCTACAACCATCGACTATCGACTACTTTGTCTGGATAGACAAGTTAGACAGTTTCCTGGATAGGAAGGACGCAAATAACATGTTAAATAATGAATTCCAATTAAGGGTTTCGTTAATTCCGTGAAAATAATACTGTCAATGTCTAAAGCTATCTATCAGTGTATTGTATTGTGCACGGTGCTACTATTAAGAAATGTATATTAGAAACTTAATTATATGCTTCGCAAAGGAAAACATTTAACGAAAGTCTGCATACTTAAGAGTTATCTGTAAGGTTTATAAGCTTTCCTATACTCGGAGTGCTACTATGCTAGTGTTGATAACATAGATAGTTAGACTTATAGATGGTTCGCCCGAGGAGGCACCACCGCTTACCTTTTTCGCCGTGATATAATTATCTTATAGCAATTGTTTACCGTACTGAAGATTTAGGTAGGGATGAAAGGAAACTCTACGTTAGCAGTAACCTGAGTTGATCATCCTCGTCCTTAGGGGTAGCGAACGCATCTGTGACCAACTTCGAGTGGTGAAATTACTAATAACGTCCACAATTCTCTTATTATTCTTAATAACACCAAATACTGACAGGAGTTGAATGGCCCATCTCGGAAAAAGGAGTGTAGGTTGCCCGGCACTGAATGGACTGGCGACTTGAAGAAGAGAGCAGGCATTCTTTGGATTTAGGAGGCTCGGGACCGGTGTGTTTTGCGCAAATTAGGGGACGCCTATGTTCAGCAGTTTATCTTCAATAGCTGATAGATAGATTGACAGGACTTACTAACTAACTACATGACCTCTTACAGTCCTATTTGAAGTCTGTCACAGATGATCATCATCTTAGATCTTTATCACATAAAATACTTTCAATACTGACAAAACTCGAGACCCGATCAACTGTAAACTAGCAATGGATTGCAATGACGACGTATCGAATAGAACAACTCAAATTAACTCGTTATAAGTATCGCGGCCGAGTCCCGTGCGCAAAGATTCGTCATCCCAACGTGTTGTCGGAACCGCGGGCCGTAATTTGCAATACTTATTAGTTTACATTTATTACCATGTTTATTATTAAAACCACTATTAAATATCTTAACAAGCAATATACGTTAGGGCGAGCGACTCCAAAAATAGTCGCATAGGTGGACGGCGCGCAATAAACGGACGAATGCGAGTATTAACTGACAATAATTAACTGCTAGAACATAATTAATTGCCGTTATAAATTTTGCACGTAAATCAATTAGGTTTTATGACACGTGTCGCTTGTGTATGTGGTGCTGGCATCAAGCAGGGGATAGTAGGGCGTCGCCATTCATGTCTGAGGCGGCTCGCTGGGATCCTGGTTACATGTCTCAGTGTTGCGGTGTCCGTTGTTCCGCTCTCGCCATCCACCACCCTCCATCATCCAAAAGCATTTACCCTCTCATTGCCTGTACTATGGCTCTCTGTGTCGCAGGCGGATTGATTTGAGATTTTTTATAGCCTAAGCAAGCAAACGAGCAGGCGGGTCACCTGATGGTAAGTGATCATCGTCGCCCATGGACACTGGCAACACCAGGGGCGTCACCAGTGCGTGTTAGGCAACGAAGAAAGCAATGGACTCGCCTCTTGAAGGCCCCGTGTAATAGCACTGAATTTATTAATTACATTCAAAATGATCAAAATGTAAACTAAATATAGAAAAAAAAATACAAATCGTTTTTATTTTTCAATCCTGAACAAAATATGTATTATTTTTAAATGGTTGTTATTATTTTTGGCAATCTTTTACTGTATAAAATACTGCACTGGCTAGGTTGGGTTCCAAATGCATATTGTAACTAAAATAAATAGAATTCCTGCACTTTTAGGGATGATTAAAATATGTTTTAGACTATAATATAGATATAAAACAGTGATAATTCAATTAATTAGAGATAAATGGAATAACATGAAGCAACTTATACAATTTACGACTGTGTATATTTCATTTCATCTGTGTGTTTTTATATAAGGGTGTAAATGTAAAAATACTAGTAATGAATTAATAATAATATGCGGTAAGTAAAACTCGGTAACCCTATTTAACACAAATGTTTTGTAAATAGTTTAACTTATGTCTATTTAACGTGTGTTTTACAGGTTTATTTACTATCGGCATAAACTAATATAATTCAGACAGCAATTAATAGAGACATTAGCGAACTGCCCTTTGAAGATAATCTTTGGGAAACGCGCTTGGAGACATAAATACATAATTACCTTTGTAAATTTATGTGACCATAAACGATAAGTTTATTTATTCAGTATGATTTATTTGTGTAAGTTAACACGCGTGATGTTTTATGCTTCACCTGTTGTTTCATCCGAGATACTGCACTTTGGTATGGAAATTATGTAGATATAATTAGACTGCGGCTTCAATTCATTAGGTAATGGCTTACTACCGAACAAGGGTCTTGCCTCGTAACTAATCTATACCACACTTCATCTAATGTTAATTGCTGGAGAAGTTAGAGGTCAGTATAAATGTCGGAAGTATTTACGCCGCGAAACGGCCTAAATATGGTTTAACGTGTGGTATCTAATTATATTAAGCGTTTCGAACGGCTTTGCGTACTCCAAGGCATGAAAAAGCTTTAGAAATTTGGTCAGTAGTAGCCACCTATACTAGCGATCGTTCCGTTACAATTAATATGTACTACTTCGCGTCATTGACTACCGAAAAATCGCTACGAATAAATACATTTCTAGTAGTCTAATTCTCTAACAGCTACACTTCTGTTTGAGAAGATTCCTAGTTAGCATAGATATGCTGATATTATGAATGTGAAAGTCTTTTTTTTCATGTCTCAATGGAGCTTTGATATGGTATACTCGTAGTACACTTTTTATCGCTGAAAACCATATTATTCCTGTAGGAAAATCCATTACCATATATATTTCAGATAAATTAAAGAACGCGTTGTCTGACAACCGATGATAGAAAGGAATCGACAACCTTTTTATGACACTTCTTGGTTCTACGCGGGTGAAAAAGTGGGTAACATTTAGTATTATAATAATAAGTAAATAGTGTAGTAAACTAAAAAAATCCTTTGATATGCTTAGTTTATTTAAGTAAAAAATAGTAACTACATTGCATTGCTGAAAACTTGCCTCGTCTGGAGCCGACCCTGAGTATAGTTTCAGGTAAAACTTGTCACAAAAATATCAACTTTTATTTAATGTTAAGACTTCCGAGTTAAAAGATAACTGTACAAACTTAAAACAACTGAATATATTACTTGAAATATTGTTTACAAACTAATGCAAAGTAAGAAAAAAGTTCGCTCACTAACACCCCTGCACAAGAATTGACATAGGGGAGTCATGGTCACAAACAAGTGAGATATAACAAACACCAACGATATAAGAACGAACGTCCCTAAACTATTTATATATATAATATATTTATACCTACAAAAAAAACACATATAATACAACCTCATTGTATAAAACATACACAAACAGAATAATTACTTATACAATGGAACTTGGAACTCTTAGCTCGGCAAGAACAGACTATCAACTTGACTCCAGGGGTGTCAACTAAAACATAAATGAAACAGAAAAACTAAATATTATTTTTATTCATTTTATCAAACTATGTTTGGCGTTTGTGTAGAATGAAGCTGTCCTGCAGGCGTGCGATGAGCATGATAATAATAAGTAATCTAATGGTCCGATGGGTGCAGATAGCCGGTTTTATTGAGGCCGCTGGCGCCGCGCCAGGCCGCACCGTGCACCCGGCAGGTACTCGATGGCTTTCATAATATCAGTAGGTACGTGGACAGGGGATATTTCAGGTGCTATTGTGTGCCGCTGGGTTTATGTCTATTTATGTCTGTGTTCGTGTGCAGACAGGCCTAAAAGTATCGTAAGTTGATAGTTTTAGAGATTACTTAATGGAAGAGATGTTAGTAGCTACATCAAACAGCATTTAAAGAGTAAATTTACCTTCTATTAGCCGTGTCTGCTTGTCTCATATCCTTATAGCTGTATTTTCATCGTTTAAGAGAGGTATGTACTAAGTATGTTTAAAGTTAGATTTAAATTCCATCGTCCGCTGTGGTCACGATTGATCAAATTGTGATTGAACAAATTTATACCAATAAAACAAACTTCATAAATCAACATAAATCATACTTCAACATAAATCATCGATGATCGAAATAAGACACTAAACCCAAATTTAAGAATAAAATATCCCCCTGAAAACTATTAGTGTATTATATGTTTTCATGTTAACTCATAACTGCTAAGACCTGGTGAGCTCTTCGGATTCGTTCCTATTTGTAATGATGTAGGTAAGTAAGTCTGTGGGCAAGAAAAAACTATTTTATAATTTGAGGCAAGCTCTATATTAGTATCGTAGGTTTATTAGTACTATTACTTGACATTTTTCATTGCACTTTTTCATAATATGGTGTATGTTAAGGGGTATTAAATTATTTATTATTTAACGCTTATAAACTCGCATTTTTCATTAAGAATAAATACAAATGGAACAACACTAAATCCCAAGACCCCATAAATACATTTATCTATCATATAAATGTCTGCCTCAGTTAAAATCTAAATCGATACCTCTTACTCAGTCCTGCCTTAAAACTTACTACAATTAGGCTAAAAGACGAATATGAATACTTAGATAACGTTTAATTTTTTTTAATATGTAACGTACCTACTTATTGGGACTAGCCGTGTAGTTAATGAATAAATTTAAATTTAATGATTCACTACAGAATATAACTTTGAAAATATACGGAAGAATAATTTGCACCGTTTTGATCCTCTGCTGTAAATTACTATATGAAATAAACTTATGTAGGTATCTTGTAGGTCTAGAAGATAAAGATATAAGATAACACAATGGTCTTTACTAGAAAAATATATTTTTTGCATCTTACGTCATTCCCTTATAGGTCCATCCAAAAGACCCTTTAATAAATGTCTCTTAATTCACGGAGGGCTTATTGATAGATGGGTCACTGTCCCACTATCGATTTGGTCACCCTAAGTAATTAAAATTTGCATGTGTATAGGGTACATGTATGTTAATGTTTACAATTACTGTGCGTTCAATATACAACAGGGGACTGTTCTGGGCAATGTAATGTACCTAAGCACTGCGTTTCTAACAATTTTAATAGATAATTCAACTTCTTATCGTTAATAACAAGTGTTGCAAGGTGGTCTTCATGATCTACAAGATTTGAAATCTCTGATTATGTTTCTAATTTTTTTTTTCTTAAAGCCAATTGAGTCATTGAACGTTTGATTGATTGCTTGATCAATTGATTTAAAATCATACATTGCTTTCTCTTTGTGAACCTCCAGGAGTTGTTGTCATTCAGCGGCTAAAACTTCTATTGCTTTTATTTAAATACTCAACACGACGACCTTTGTACTTTTAATACTAGGAACTGAAATTGTTATTACTGGTTCAGCCAAAACCTGATCTTTAACCTTACCCTTAATCCATGGTGTCACTACCGCATTCGGCTGCAAGTCACTGACTTCTCCTCATTAAACCCCTCTACTGATTCACAATGATACAGTGCCGCAAAATGCAGAATACCAAGGGCTCGGTTACTCTGGGTAACTATCAAAATGAAGCTTCTTAGCAGCTTGCGGTTGAAGTGCAATAGGATAAATCTATTATTGTCAACGGAGAAAATGTGAAGTAAAAGAAGACAATATTATAGATTAATCTATGGCTGGTTACTTACAGGATATAACACTTATTTACGCGAATAAAATATACAAATATAATTTTAATCTGTAATCCATATATGGAATTACATTCGGGTTAAAGTATAAATGTACGAAACTTCGTCACATTTTTGGAGGATAATAATAAGTTAGGAACCCAGCGTCTAGAGTCCCAGACCCAGAGTCCAGCGTTATTTATTTTCATTTGCTCTTCAATCACGTAACAGCGGAAAAGTTATTTGATACATCATGACATTTGGTACTAAAACAGATTGTTAAACTCGCTACACATTCACGCGTCAGGGCTGACACACACATTTTTGTGATTGTAATTGTGTGTAAGCAGCGATACTGCCTAAAACGCCGTCACGAGGGCTCATCTGCCCGGCGCGGAGCACACACCTCGCTAGTGCGGATCCAATCAACATAAATTCGCCGGCGGAGCGACAGATGCCGTGTAATCGTTGTGTGACGTTTTTTGCTGCCCACCCCTAATGCTACAGCGTGATCGAATCTGTTTAAAACAGGGTACACGTGTGTGGAGACTGCTTTATTAATGTTTATTTATCGATTTCATTTTATTTTATTTATTAGCTATACAATAAGTGACAAATATTTGTCATATAAATCTATAGTTTTTTATTTGATGCAAATAATGAAAAATGTAATTTTACCTTCCATGTTTTAACTTATAATATGCCGCATGGGTAAATTAACAAAAAACAATACAATTTCATTAATGAAAATGAAAAATGACTTATAAAGATGTAACGATATATATAGATTTACAAATAAATTTCATACATATATACATACATACAATATCCATACGTTAATACTAAGCTTCTATAATAACTTTTCCTTGTTA